>AWOL01S0004359.1:185939-244593 GCA_000715115.1 Nicotiana otophora
TTTATTCCCCCCCCCCCCAAAAAAAAAAGAAAAACACATCCCCATATTTATGCACTACCCAACACAGAAACCTAATCGATAAGAAAATTCCACCAAAAGGACAGAAAAAAAATAAAGCAGAAAATGAGAGTAGTAAACAGCAACCTGATCCTTGAAACCTCTTGAGAGCATTTCATCAGCTTCATCCAGAACAAACATCTTGATGTGGTCGGGGCGAAGAGACTGCCTGCGCAACATGTCAAAGACACGGCCAGGAGTACCAACCACCACATGAACACCACTTTGAAGGATACGCTGATCTTCACGGACACTGGTACCTCCTACACAAGCATGAACCTTCACACCGAGATAGTCACCAAGTGCTCGCATAACCTTCTCAATCTGTTGGGCAAGCTCAC
This sequence comes from Nicotiana otophora, assembly GCA_000715115.1. Taxonomy (NCBI): domain Eukaryota; kingdom Viridiplantae; phylum Streptophyta; class Magnoliopsida; order Solanales; family Solanaceae; genus Nicotiana; species Nicotiana otophora. Next base: position 186,338 of record AWOL01S0004359.1, read on the forward strand.
GGGTTGGAGCCAGAACCAGAGCCTGACATTCGACTAAGCTGTAATCAAGCTGCTGGAGAACTCCAGAGCAGAAAGTTGCCGTCTTTCCGGTTCCGGATTGTGCCTGTTGGATCACATCAAGACCCTTGCAAAATGGGACAATACCCCTTTGCTGGATAGCAGATGGCTTCTCAAAACCTTCAAGCAATTTAAGAGAGGTGTTGAATGCCCAGCTAAATATAACAAGGGAGACGAACACCATATGTGCTTTTAAGAAGTGCATTTACCATAAGCATAGATGCCCCTAAGCAGGTTTTCTTGCAAACCCATGGCATCAAAACTGTCATAAACCTCATCATATGATGTGAAGAACTCCTCCTGTTCAGTCCCAAGCCTGTTTCAGCATGTCAAACATCCAGAAAATTGAAAAATAAAATGAGCAAGCAAAAACAAACACAGAATAGCAGCAAGTGATAGCTAAAGCACTTTATGAGGAAAATAAAACGTAAGTGATAGTTTTCTGCTACCAGATTAGTAGCCTATTGGTATAGAATTGAGAGCAAACAACTTACAGCTCAGTCATTTTGGCATCATACTGACGAGCATCAAACTGAGAACCTTCCGGTGCCAAGCCAGCCATGACTGTAGCAAATAAAAGAACTATGGTATTACGCTTATGGAAATTCATGAAACAATCTTGAACTAAATAAAAAGGAAAAAACAAAACCTTACTATGAAAATATCACAGATGTCAAATACCTACAGCAGCAATAAAATTATCTGTTCTTCCTCTCTACCATTGAAAAAGGAGGAGAGCACAACCGAATGTATGTTTTCTTTCTTTTATGAAGAAGCACAAAGCACAAAAGGAGGAGATACACATGAAAATCAATTGTTTTAACATACAAGTTAAATAGCAGCCAACTGCTAACCAATCTTTCAGGTTATATGATGCTGGGTCAATGTGACAAAGGCAGAAACGAGTAAGTGTCTAAGTGCTTCATTCTTAAAAGAATGTACGGTAGCGATGGCTATCTGACGAGAGGCATGCCAAGCTTTACACAAAATACAAAGAGCAGATGGCAGAGAAAGGCATTATAATCGCCACATTTACTTCCTATACATAATAAGTATCCAACTATCCAGTTTTCCCGAGTAGTAAAATACATCCAGAACTGCGTAGACTTCTTACAAAACACCTATTACTTAAAAGAACATATTGCATCAAAACAATGATAGTCTCATTCCTAGCATCTTTTTGCAGAATACTTTCAGGTTTTTAATTCAAGAACTAGGAGAAATGAAATTGCTCATGTTCCAACCAGATATGAGATAACAAAGTAGGATGGTATTTTTATAATCAAGAACATCACATCAAACAGATCTCTATCCAAAATAGTTAAAAATAGTTACATAACACAAAACCCAGCTGTAGTCAGACCAACAATCAATCATCAAGATTCAATCTTCAATACACAAACAAAGATTACAAGAAATACATTAAAATATTAAAGGGCAAAAAAAAACATAGCTAACCTTATAGAGATGAGGAAAAGATCTGAGGAATAGGAAAGAGAGAGTGAAATGAAAAATGGGTAAAAGCGATTGGGGGTTAGGGTTTTGTCTGAAACTCCTCGGATCTACGCCGCAGGAGTTCAGGAAAGAGGAAAAGAGAGAGATTGAGACTCTAGTGTTTTTTTATGGTCTTTCTGAATTCTGTTTTGGATTACTTTCCTTTTTTTTTTGGCCTCTGTATTTGAAATTCCTATTTTGACCCGAAATTGGGTGTTACAGGATCAATACGGAGCCGCTTCGGGTGGTAAAGCAAGAAGTCGGTGACGTGGATTCCACAAAATTGAGGGCTAGATTTTCTATTGGGCATCTTGGGCCTAATTTAGGTCTAACCCCTTTACAAAATTGGCACTAATACGCTCTTTTCCTTTCACTATATGTATAACTATGAGAAAATGGCACCAGGTGACAACACATGACAGGATTTGGCAAATTTTTAGCTCTATATTAGGTTAGGCAAAGATAGCCCCAAACAATTGGTATTATATAGCTAAATCCTAAAAAAAACTATTCTCTTATATATTCTCTCTCAAACAATTGGCCCCAAACCGTCTGCTTCCTTCCTCCCCTCCCTCTTCGCCGCTAACTTCTCTTCTTGTTCACTATGTCCCTCCCCCTTTCTCTCCTTGTATTTCTTCTTCTATCTCTTTTCTTTCGTTCTCATAGTTTAGCAAAATTCTTGCAAATTATGCAAAAAAAATCAGTGGGATGAAAAGGTAAGGTTGATCTCATATCAGAAAAATTATAAGCAAAAACTAAGAGAGAAAAATACATTTCAACTTTGTTTTTCTTCTCTCTTCTTTTTTCTGGTTGGATTGAACGAGTGGTGTGATTGAAATTGGTTGAAAATACCTAAACAAGGCTATATACAAAATTTTAGCAAGATTAGAAGTGATTTAGACTGGTTTCATGTAAAACATCAGACCTAAAATCCAAATGTGACATGTGTATATCACGTTGCATATCGTGTACATCAGTGTATATCACACACATATTTTTAAGGATGTCTGTGTATCACTTTGTATATCGTGTATACAACACAATTCTTTTATGGACGCCCATGTGTATCACATTATATATCGTATATATAACACAAATTTTCATAAATATGCACAGATACACATGATATACATGAGATATCACTGATGTACGTAAAGATATACACGGGATACAATAGGGGATACACATGTGGAGTCGTCTTGAACTTGAGTTTTCAATATGAATGTGTTATACAAAGAAGAAAAATAAAATTTTAATATACTTTTTTGATATACACATTTTTATTATGTTATACATTGTGATATAATAATATAATTATTATTGTATTATATATATTTGGATATACAAATAAAAATTTAGAAAAATAACTAAAAAATATTTGGGAGTTTTTCGGATACTATTAAAGGAAATAGAGCCTAATTTGTAGGATGATGGTTGCTATGAGAGAAGAGAGAGAGAGGGTTTTAAATATTTTTTTCTATTTTTAAGGAAATGTTTTTTGATGTGGCTTATTTTTAGAATAGTGATTGAAGCATTAGAAGAGAGAGAATAACTTTAGACTACTATATGCCAAATATTTAAACGTTGTCTTTTTTATGCTAATTATTGAACCTAGTTGTCATGCCATGCCAAATCCCCTAACTATATATAATTTACGTATATCACTGAAAAATAAACAGTAATTCTAATCGGCTAATTGTATAAAGATCCCCCTAAATTACTAGTGGAAAATCTCTGAACCGGGGCAATTTTATTGCATTTTCATCCGATGCGAATTGTTTTCAATAGTGACGATCTCTTTTGCACGATTAACTACTAATATTCCTTTGGTTTTATTTTATGTGAAAGAATAGATTGGATATGATACTTAACACGTTGTGACTTATATAATATCTTGGTGATGATGAAAGAAAATATTAAAATATAGTCAAAACTATTTAATAAATTTAAATTGTTGAAAGTTTCATAGACATCATTTTGTGAAGTTTTAAATGAAAAAATGTCATATGAATTGGATGGGAGGAAGTAGCATAATTAACCTAATAATATTTAAAGCAAAACCTAAACCATTTACAATTGGTTTCATTGAGATGCTAAATTACGACTAGGGGTGTACAAAGAAAATCGATAAATTGCACCAAACCGATAATCTGAGTCAAAACGGAAAAAAAAACTCCGATGTGGTTTGGTTTGGTATTGAAATTTGGTTTGGTTTTAACTAAAAAAAAGTCAAACCGAAATCAAACCAACTCGATAGTACATTTATATAATTTTTAAAAATATTTTACGCATATAAATATTTATTGTAATGTAATTTATAAATATTTCTTAAACTTTTTTACAGTTTTATCTTTTAACGTATTATTTCAAGTTTAGACTTAACATTCTTGAATGGTAAATAAATTTTATAGCCCATAAATGTAATAACTCAAACAAAGTTCAAATTAATACTAATGCTAACAAAATTCAATTCAATTCAATTAAATACTAGGAATGACGATAGTGTTGGATAATTATTTTAGTTTTACATTGGTTTATAATGAAAATGCATAATTTAGTTTATCTTTTTCTTTAGTGCTTAGTTATGTAATTAATATTAGTACTTATTAGCTATATTTATTTTAGCATGACCTATATAGTATTTTTAGATTATGTTAATTTTCATTATGGTTTATTAATTAGCAATATTTATTTAATATAATTTTATTATTTTATCTTTGTTATTGAATATTTTAGTATAATGATATGACTTATCTCATATTATTGTGTTAGTTTCTTGGAAAACACATTATATAGTTGTATTTTACTAGGACTTAAGAAATATTTGAAACACAAGTTACATATTTTATCTATGAAGACTTTACCGGGAAAAAATCCGAAAACCCGAGAAAAATCGAGATTGAAAAACCCGACTTTGTTGGTTTAGTTTGGTTTATAAATTTAAAAACCTGACACCATTGGTTTGGTTTGATAATTGAAAAATCCGAACCAGCCCGACCTATGTACACCCCTAATTACGACAAAGCCAAATTACTGTTAGATATTATTCACATTTGCGATGATCAGATTTCGATTAAACTAAAAATTAATTGTTTTGACAGATGACTAATCTCAAAAAATTGTAGCATAAAATGCTTCAGTTTTAGCAGTTAGAATTTTGACTACCAGATGATGGATTATAATGCACCCTTTAAACTGTTCGAATTTCATCACGTTAACTTTTGGGAACCGTTGACTTAATTCAATTGTGGAAGGAACATTATTTCTTTATTATGGATTTGTTATCATCAGCATTTTGTTCTTCTTCTTATTCTGTTTTTTCCCTAGCAATTTCTTCTTTTATCTGTAAAATATTTCTCAGACATGTCCACTAGGCACTAACGTTGTAAAGCTTCATGATCACGCCCAATTATACCTTATAAAAAGGACTAAGCGGTTGCTGCAAAAATAATCCGGTTCAAGAGTTCGGAGTCGAATCCTACAGAGAACTAACCTATTTGCTAACACCTTTCAGTATCACTAATGATAAGCTCAGATAACTTTCAGAGTTCAAAATTTGATTTATGATTTAATAAAAATTATTTAACTAAGAAAAAATGATAATAAAAACTATCAACTAGCACGAATGAAGTTGAATCAATGATAAAGAGATCTAGGGTTTATGATTTCCCCAATCGCCGGATTAATTCATGACACATTAGCTATAATCTCGCCACAACACTCTCTAACGATGATGAGTTCTTATTTATCGCAATTATCTCTCGTATTTATTAGAAGTATTCTCTCGAACTACTCTAGCTGACAATTCGTACAACTCATAAATACTGCGCCAAAGCTTCGTTATCTCTAATCCCGCTTTTAAATTCAAGTAATTAATCTTTTAACTTACTCGAAAGTGGCGTTGTTCAACAAAATTTAATCAAGCGTTCTCTCTGAAGCAACACAAGATAACTAGACACGATTAATCAAGGGCCCTTCAATTAACCACAAGAAGCACATAGTTGAACAACTAAAGAGTAAAAACGACTCAATTATATCAAAACACAATAAAGATTTCATCCAACAATTGGTTCCATCAACCCTAGATGACGGATTTAGCTAATTATAACTGTGTAAATAATCATAGTAATATCTAGAAGTATTTAAACTACAAATTAAAGGAAAGCGAAGAGAAAAACTTGAGTGATTCGTGCTTCCAAAGTGTTCTGTAGCCTCTTGCCTCCCTAATGATGTCCTCCCCCTAAAAACTAAGCTTATGAGATATTTATAAGGTAGGGTTGAAGTATACACGTCCAAACATAATGAGAAAATAAAAGTGGCTCGGATAAGTATCGTCGGCGTGGGGCATTGTCAGAGGCGCCAACATTACCCCGCGAGGCACTATCAGAGGCGCCAACATTTCCCCGCGAGGCACTGTCAGAGGCGCCAATGACAGTGCCCAGGACAAAGCCTTGAACTATCTATGGTCATGACTTTTCATTGCCTTGCACGTCTTCTTTTATTGCTCCATTTTGTAGCTTTGAGGTACCATTTCGTGCAACTTTTCTCCACTTCATGTCCAAGCATTCCTACACGTAAAATAAACTCTATTAAGCTCAATTTTCGCAAAAATTAGCATCCAAACAACAAGCAAGTAGGGTAAATAACGTCAAAATATATGGAATTATAGCACGACATCAATACCCCACACTTAAATGTTGCTCGCCCTCGAGTCAACCAACCAAACACTTCCTCTTCAAGGACCCAACAAGCCACACATTCACAACACACTACACTTATGACGATGGTTGATAGTAACAATTAAGCTCTAGCATATGCGGTAAAAATACACTTCCCATACTCATGCCCAATTTCAAAACATCCAACCTAGGAACAACATGATTATAATAATCCTAGCATCGATAACTAACTCAATGTCACAATGCACCCCGAGACTTGAATACTTAATATAGCAGAGAGGTATAATAATGTTACATATCCTTTGTGAAACCATGTGCCCGCACAATAAAACAAAGAGTAAGCAGTCCACACATCCAAATCACATGATCAAATATATTTTAAGGACTCACACATATAAAAAAAACCACTCACTCTCTCAAAGAAGTCACGTGCACGCAAAAGGTACCATAGGCTTGCCCATTATGTAAACCTCTACTAATGCAGGCCCGCTCAGTTCGAAATCAACTAGGACTTTATTATGGTTGTAATATGGGCTAAGGAATGTGTAGGATATATTTAGGATATAGTGGCTTACCCTCCTAAGCACTTTAACACATCACGTATTCAACTTTAAGCGCAAATTTCCTTCAATCCACTTCAATCATCACAAGATAGCTCATCCCAACATACTTTTCCTTCTTCTTCACGCACTACTTCAGATCACATCCACTAGCAAAAATAAGAACCTTTGTTTATTTTTTATTTTTTATTTTTTTTATATTATTACCTTGCCGCTAATGAAATTTTATTTGAAATACAAGTGCACATTTTTTCCTTCTATTGGTTCTACTCAAAAGCTACCCCAAATTTCTTCATTACCTCTTTCTAGCGCTCTCTTTGCAATTCAAGTGCTTTAAGAGGTATAAGGATCAAAATAATTCAATTAAGAATAAAAGAGGATAGACTTGTAATGCGAGTGCCAAAAGAAAGGCTTATAGGCTCAAAAAGGTAACTAGGGATGACTTTATTTGTGATAAGCAACAAAACTCAAAAAGATCAAAGAAAGCCTAACATCACTTTTCAAACCGAGCAACACCTAGGATTTCATTTCAATTCACATTCCGGGTAAGTTCTAGACTCAACTGCAATAACATGGACTATGCAAAGAACTTATTTCACACATGGCACATGACTCACTAAGGACGGTCCCATTCCGACTCTCAATCAAACAAGTATTCACAAAGCCAAGAGATATATTAAGCATAAAGCACAAAGTGAACACAAGTCAAGAAACCGAGACATAGGAGTCATACCACATGCTATTCATTTTTATCAAGGCATCATCATATATTTAAAATCAAGGGAAGGTGAAACACATACCAGGACTTAAGTATGCAACCATCAAATAAGTCAAAAGATGTGAATCACATCAGTTCTTCTCCTTTATTCATATATACTACTCTAAAAGTAAAAATAAAAAAATTAAAATTACTACCCGAATCAAGTTACATCCCATAGAAAAGAACGAAGCACGAAGAAAAATCACGGGGGATTATTACTATCTAAGAAAAATAAAAAATATGTTTTTGAATTTTTCTATTTTCTCATTTTATTTTATTTTTGTATTTTTGGTTAGACTTAAATCCCTCAAGAAAACTATCTAGGAGATCCATCGTTGGAAAAAGTCTAATTTTTTTTTGTCTAAAAAATTATCAATTAAACTAACACAACTAAAATAACATAGAAAGTCACCAAGACAATCTCCTCACCCCACACTTAGAATTATGCATTATCCCCAATGCACAACATAATTAATAATGAGGTTAAAAGAAACTCCCTGGTAGGCCAAAGGCTGAAGCACTAGCAGCTCATGGGTACTCAGACTTCTCCCCGGGTATTTTACTTTGTGCAGGCACCCCGCACTTAGTTCTAACCATCTGACTTGTTGTTGCATCCTTCCAATGGCTTTGCTTCCCATGCTCCTAAAAAATAAAAAATGACACTACAAAAATAATAATAATAATAATAATAATAATAATAATAATAAAATATTTTTAAAAAAACTAAAAATAAAAGAAAGCAGTAAAGTTAGGTTGCCTCCCAACAAGCGCCTGATTTAACGTCGCGGCACGACATGAACCACTTTCTGCCTCCACCTCGAGCTTATGAATTGAACCCCAAGTTTTGATTCAAGCTTATGATTATGCTCCTCAAGCGGTATAAATTTTTGTGAGCCAAAAATTAAGTAAACTCTTATGCACCTTTTGGCTATCGATCGAGGAGTGTCACCTTGCCTAGACGGCCTTGAAGATTTCAAAATATAAGGCTCATCTACCTCTTTTCTTGACTCCTTTTTACGCTCGTAAGGATCCATTCTCATTTCACCATCCGAACACAATGTAGAGAAGTATCTGGAATGAGGTCCGACACGCTCAAATACCTGAACTTCAAATTTTTTGACCTCCTCAACACCAATCACACTAGAGTCAACTATATTTGTATCTTCAGTGTCCTTGGCTGACTCTATTATTACTTCTTCAACATCGGCATCCTCAAATTCTAGTAGGATAGATTGTTGGTGTTCTACTCTGACCTCCTCCATTAGCACCTCAATTTCAGTATCTACTTCATGCTCTTCTTGGCTATTATCCCCAATATTGGCTTATTGAGCATTAAATACTTCAACCAATTGACGCACTTGTGCCTCCAGGTTGCGAATAGTAGCATCTTTCCTTTCTATGTGCAGATGTTTCTCATTATTTTGTTCCACAAGGTACCTTAGCATGTCTTTGATCTCTTTCAGGTCATTATCAAAAGGTTCCTTGTTCCTATTAACTTCGCAAGTAAAAGTAGAACCATCATAATAAGGAGTGGAGGGGGAGGATAAGAAATATAAGCACAACCATAAAAGTGATCGTCTTGACCACCACACATATCACACACATTCCACGCATGAGATTGAGTTGGTGTACATAACTCGCTCTCGAAAATATATTGATAGTTTTTGCACGTGATATCCTCCACAATATGCATAAGGAAGATCAAAAGTAGAATTACCAACATCAAAACTCCCCTAATTCCAAGATGTCATGTTTCTCTAATCAACAAGTAAACTAAAATATCAAAAAATTCAAATACTAAAAATAACAAAATAAAAGTTCAAACTTGAAACCTAGGGAACTAACCTATTTGCTAACACCTTTTAGTATCACTAACGATAAGCTCAGACAACTTTCAGAGTTCAAGATTTAATTTGTGATTTAACAAAAATTACTTAACTAAGAAAAAATGACAATAAAAACGATCAACTAGCACGAATGAGGTTGAATCAAGGATAAAGAGATCTAGGGTTTATGATTTCCCCAATCGACGGATTAATTCATGATACGTTAGCTATAATCTCGCCGCAACACTCTCTAACGATGATGAGTTCTTATTTATCGCAATTATGTCTCGATCAATTACGATAATTTACTACAAGTATTCTCTCGAACTACTCTAGCTGACGATTCGTACAACTCATAAATACCGCACCAAAGTTTCGTTATCTCTAATCCCGCTTTTAAATTCAAGTAATTAATCTCTTAACTTACTCGAAAGTGGCATTGTTCAACAAAATTTAATCAAGTGTTCTCTCTCAAGCAACACAAGATAACTAGACACGATTAATCAAGGGCCCTTTAATTAACCATAAGAAACACATAGTTGAACAACTAAAGAGTAAAAACGACTCAATTATATCAAAACACAATCATGAATTCATCCAACAATTGGTTCCATCAACCCTAGATGACGGGTTTAGCTAATTATAACTGTGTAAATAATCATAGTAATATCTAGAAGTATTAACCAAAAAATTAAAGAAAAGCGGAGAGAAAAACTCGAGTGATTCGTGCTTCCAAAGTGTTCTGTAACCTCTTGACTCTCTAATGATGCCCTCTCCCTAAAAACTAAGCTTATGAGATATTTATAAGGTAGGGTTTAGGTCTACACGTCCAAACATAATGAGGAAATAAAAGTGGCTCGGATAAGTCGGCGCTGGGCATTGTCAGAGGCGCCAACATTACCCCGCGAGGTACTGTTAGAGGCGCCAACATTTCCCCGCGAGGCACTGTCATAGGCGCCAATGACAGTGCCTGGGATAAAGCCTTGCACTGTCTATGACCATGATTTTTCATTGCCTTGCACGTCTTCTTTTATTGCTCCATTTTGTAGCTTGGAGGTACCATTTCGTGCAAACTTTCTCCACTTCATGTCCAAATATTCCTACACGTAAAATAAACTTTATTAAGTTCAATTGTCGCACAAATTAACATCCAAACAACAAGCAAGTAGGGTAAATAACGTCAAAATATATGGAATTATAGCACGACATCACTTCACAGGGGTCTTAATTCTTCTTTTTCCAACTTAAAAGGGAACTTAACATTGTAAAGCTTTAGTTCTGCAATTATTATTAACATTTACTTTATATTATTTAACTTTTCTAAATATTATAAATAAATAGCAATTTTCATAAAAAGGGGAGAAGAAATTTTTTCTTCTGCTTTTTCAATTTTTTTGTGGCGATAATAACCCAAGGAAAAAAATATTTTTAGTCAAATCCATATTTTGTGTGATAAACTCGCACAACTATCATAAAATTCAGAACTTTGTGCGATCGAGTAATACTTAATAGTGATAATATAACAATATAATTGAACGGCTCGCAAGTAAAACTCATTATGTAATGTGTCATATTCAAGAACGGGGCTTTTACATCTATATCCGATTTTGTGACCACAATTAAAGCTATACCCACTTTGCAAAAATAATTGCAAGCCAACCCACTTTACGATCAACTTTAGACTTATCGGGTCTGCAGTTAAAAAAAATTAGTCTGAAGTGCAATGCACTTAAGGCTAATTAAGTCTAATGTGATGACCCGCCATGTCACTATGCCACATAGGCACCATTTGGCATATATTAATATCATGTGGAAGCTTACATAGGAGGAAAGATAATATTTGTGAGAAGATTCTAGAGAAGTATGAACATTTTCTTTGGAAGACCCTAGATGCCTATGGATTTGCTAGGAAAGTCCTTGGAATCTTCTAGGCTTGTAGAGAATTCTAGAGAAAGCCCTTATCTTGTAAATATTAAGGACTTGTGTAAAACCTAATATTTACACTAGGAGACTAGTATATAAAGGGGGCCATCCATTTGTAATTTACCAAGCAAACAATTCAAATTCTCTCTAATACAAAGTTTCCTTTAACAATTCTCTTGTGTTTTTTCTACCATTCTCTAAGCGATCTTGAGTGTGGTAAAGCTGACTTGGCATAGCAAGAACGTGAGCAAGTTGTGCAAGATCGTGAGCGAGTTGTCAAGTGTCGCACGTGTACTTAGTTAACAACTAAGGACGTGACAACGTGGTATCAGAGCAAAGGTTGCAACTTAGGGAATGGCGAACGATGGAGAAATCAATGCTGCCAACACCCAAGCCAGTGTCATCCAAGATGTTGCTGGCAAGAGTAGTCGTAACAAAAAGAGGAATGCCACCAACAAGAGCCAGGAGGTGCCACCCGAGGTTGTATCAAACGAAGGGCTTACATCCCAAGAACCATATGCCACTGAGGCGAGCGAGGATGAAGTGGAGGTCCTGCCCGAGGACGTCTCGCTCAGTAAAGAGTGGGTGATAAAGAGGAACGCAGAGATGGACGCCGTGGAGATATTTGGCCAACGCTTGGGGAAGGTGGAAGGCACCCTTAGAGTTCTTGAGGGGAACAATCTTGAAGAGATTGAGAGTATCCGAAATAACTTGAAGGGACGTACACAGTCCGAGATAGAACTAAGGCAAACCATCACTGCCTTAGAGTGCAGACTCATAGAGGCTTTGAGTACTATCGATGCTATGAAGGCAAATATAGAGTCACTCGAGGAGCATGTTAGTGCTGGCGTGACCGAGGCAGCCAACAATGTTGTGGTGATGAGGGAGGCCAAAATCGAGGCTCCCAAACCCCCGGTGTTCAAAGGTGTTCGTGATGCGCAAGAAGTNGGTGATAAAGAGGAACGCAGAGATGGACGCCGTGGAGATATTTGGCCAACGCTTGGGGAAGGTGGAAGGCACCCTTAGAGTTCTTGAGGGGAACAATCTTGAAGAGATTGAGAGTATCCGAAATAACTTGAAGGGACGTACACAGTCCGAGATAGAACTAAGGCAAACCATCACTGCCTTAGAGTGCAGACTCATAGAGGCTTTGAGTACTATCGATGCTATGAAGGCAAATATAGAGTCACTCGAGGAGCATGTTAGTGCTGGCGTGACCGAGGCAGCCAACAATGTTGTGGTGACGAGGGAGTCCAAGATCGAGGCTCCCAAACCCCCAGTGTTCAAAGGTGTTTGTGATGCACAAGAAGTGAAAAACTTCCTTTGGCACTTGGAGAACTACTTCAGGCATGACAAAGTGGGGACGATGAGGCCATGATCAACACTGCAATGTTGTACCTCTCAGAGACTGTCATGCTATGGTGGAGAAGGAAGATAGCCGACGTGGATAAAGGTCTATGTACTATTATCACGTGGGATCAGTTCAAAGCCGAGTTCAAGCAAGAGTTCTTTACAAACAATGTCTTGTACGAGGCAAGGCGCAAGCTTAGGGAGTTGAAGCAAACAGGGAGCATACGTGTCTATGTCAAGGAGTTTACTACCCTTATGCTTCAAATCCCCAACCTGACCAATGATGACTTGTTGTTCCACTTCATGGACGGGTGCAAAATTGGGCTAAGCAGGAGTTGCAATGCCAGCAAGTCATAGATATAGACCAAGCCATAGTGGAGGCCGAATCATTGATGGATTTCAGGCATGACAAGCACGACAAAGGCAAAGTCAAAGAATCAAAGTTTAACAATGCCAAAGGTGGGGGAGACTGTGTCAAAGGCAAGGAGATACAACAATACTACAAGACTCAAGATTCCAAAAAGTCGAGTGGCCGTCAGGGCTACGCTGAGAAGAAGGAACAGGCTGAGAAGAAGGGATGTTACACATGCGGAGGGCCGCACAACTTCAGAAATTATCCTAACCTAAAGAGCCTCATCGCCATGGTCCGTGAACGGAAGGAAAAGCCGCAAGGAGAGAGATCGGGAACCGCACAGTTGGGTATGATCGGATTATGTGATGCTGTCACGAAGCAGTCTATCCAACCTACCGAGAATGACAATCAGTACGTGGATCTCACCATCAACAACAAGCCTGCTCATGCAATGGTGGATACTGGAGCAACTCATAATTTCGTGACTGAGGCTGCCGCAAAGAGACTAGAATTGAAGCTTGCTCCAATTAACTCTCGCGTCAAGACCGTGAATGCGGAGGTACAAAATGCTCGTGGGGTAGATAATGGAGTTGGTGTCAAATTGGGAACTTGAAAAGGTATGACAAACTTTACCGTAACCGCTATGGATATCTTTGACATCATATTAGGGCAAGAGTTCTTTAGACATTATCATACTTTGATCGACCCCTATCTCCAACGTCTCTTGGTTATGGAGCGAGAAAGATCTTACATGGTACCTATAGTGACTATGACACACGTACAAAGCCAAGCATAACTTTCAGCTATGCAGGTTGTAAAGGGGATCAAGAAGGGGGAGCCGACATTCGTGACAACCATCGCAAGTCTGGAGGAAGACAAGAATTTTCAAGTGACACTGTCGCCTTGCATAGAGAAGTTTCTTGAGGAAAACAAAGATGTCATGCCTGAGAAGTTGCCTAAGCACTTGCCGCCTAGGCGAGAGGTGGATCACAAGATTGAGTTGGAGCCATGGGCTAAGCCACCCGCATTTGCCTCATATCGTATGGCACCGCCCGAGCTAGGGGAGCTCAGGAAAAAATTGAAAGAGCTGCTAGATGCTTGTCAGATTCGCCCATCAAAGGCACCTTTCAGCGCACTAGTATTATTCCAGAAGAAGAAGGATAGATCATTGCACTTGTGCATAGACTACCGAGCACTTAATAAGGTCACAGTGAAGAATAAGTACCCGATCTTGCTCATTGCTGACTTGTTCGATAGACTTGGGCAAGCCAAGTACTTTACCAAGTTGGATATTCGCAAGGGCTACTACCAGGTTCGCATTGCAGAAGGGGATGAGCAGAAGACAACATGTTTGACAAGATATGGAGCCTTTGAGTGGTTGGTGATGCCCTTCGGCTTAACCAATGCACCGGCCACATTTTGCACCCTTATGAACAAGATTTTCCATCCCTACCTTGATCAATTCGTGGTAGTCTACCTAGACAACATAGTCATCTACAGCAACACCTGGGAGGAGCATATAGAGCACTTAAGGAAGGTTTTCTAAGTCTTGTGGGAGAATGGGCTATACATCAAGAGGGAGAAATGTGAGTTTGAACAATCAAAGGTGCACTTCTTAGGCCATGTATTAGCAATGGCGAACTACGCATGGACGAGGCTAAGGTACGTGCTATCCAGGAGTGGGAGGCACCTATAAAGGTAACTGAGTTGAGATCCTTCCTTAACCTTGTTAACTACTATCGTCAGTTCATCAGTGGCAACTCAGCAAAAGCCGCACCATTGACTGAGTTGCTAAAGAAGAACAAGCCATGGGTTTGGACAGAGCATTGTCAAAAGGCATTTGAAGGCCTTAAGGCAACTGTAACAAAGGAGCCAGTCTTGGCGCTACCTGACTTTGCCAAGACATTTGAGGTGCACACAGATGCCTCTGACTTTGCCATTGGGAGTGTCCTGATGCAGGATAAACATCCCATAGCGTTTGAGAGTCGTAAGTTAAATGAGACGGAGCGGCGTTACACGATGCAAGAGAAGTAAATGATTTCCATTGTGCATTTCCTTCGTACATGGCGACATTATTTGCTCGGATCGAGGTTCGTGGTTAAGACTGACAATGTGGCTACTAGCTACTTTCAGATGCAGAAGAAACTCACACCAAAACAGGCTAAGTGGCAGGATTTCTTGACCGAGTTTGATTATGTGCTGAAGTACAAGCCGGGCAAAGGTAATGTTGTAACCGATGCCTTGAGCCGGAGAGACGAGCTTGCTGCCATCACTTTAGCAAGTTGGGACATTCATGAGGCTATAAAAGAAGGCAAGCAACATGATCAAGTAGCCAAACAGCTTATTGAGTTAGCCAACCAGGTCAAGACGAGACGTTTTTGGGTAGAAAACGACATATTGCTTACCACAGGTCGGCGGGTCTACGTGCCTAAGTTTGGAGACATTAAATGGCAGATCATAAGGGAGAGTCATGACATAATGTGGGCTGGTCATCCAGGCCAATGTCGCACTAGGGTCTTAGTTGAGTCAGTCTACTATTGGCCACACATGCGAGATGACATAGAATGTTATGTGCAGACTTATCTTGTCTGTCAGCTGGACAAGGTTGAGCAACAATAATCCATAGGACTTTTGGAACCACTACCAGTCGTAGAGCGTCCATGGGAGAGCGTGACTATGGAATTTATCACTTGTCTACCGAAGTCCAATGGTTATGGTACTATTATGGTTGTCGTGGATAGATTTTATAAATATGCCACCTTCATGCCCGCCTCAACAGGTTGCACTGCCAAGGAAGCCGCCAAGCTATTCTTTGAGAACGTGGTGAAGTATTGGGGCTTACCAAGGCATATTATCAGTGATCGAGACCCCCCGCTTTACTGGGAACTTTTGGAGAGAGTTATTCGACATACTTGGCATGAAACTACACTTTTCCACTAGTTTCCACCCACAGGTGGATGGACAGACAAAACGGGTCAATGCCTTACTGGAATGCTACTTGAGGCATTATATAAGCGCATCAGAAAGATTGGGCAAGGCTCCTGGACATCACCCAATTCTCTTATAACTTGCAGCGGAGTGAGTCCACGGGGCGGACACCATTTGAGCTAGTCACAGGCCAACATCCACAAACTCCACATTCTTCTATGCCAGTATGCTTAAGCCATATCATGAAGACAAGGATTATCCGAGTAGGAGCCAATCAAGTCGAGCGCCTATTACTATCACCGCCTCACATGACCGGGAGATTGAGGATATTATTAATTACCAGGCCAGGAGAAAATAAGGGCAGAAAGCCACCGCAATGTTCCTTGTCCATTGGAAGGGGCAATCTCTGGAGGAGGCCACGTGGGAACGATATAAAGACTTATGGCAATTCAAAGATAAGATCCGAGAGTTTAAACAGCAACATTGCGTCGCGGTCGTCGCAACATTAGGTGGGGGAGAGTGTGAAGACCCGTAACATCACCATGCCACATAGGCACCATTTGGAATATATTAATACCATGTGGAAGCTTACATAGGAGGAAAGCTAGTATTTGTGAGAAGATTCCAGAGAAGTATAGACATTTTCCTTGGAAGACCCTAGATGCGTATGGATTTGCTAGGAAAGTCCTTGGAATCTTCTAGGCTTGTAGAGAATTCTAGAGAAAGCCCTTATCTTATAAATGTTAAGGACTTGTGTAATAATTAATTTTTACACTCTAGCCCCTAGGAGACTAGTATATAAAGGGGTCCATCCATTTGTAATTCACCAAGCAAACAATTCAAATTCTCTCTAATACAAAGCTTCCTCTAACAATTCTCTTGTGTTTTTCCTACCATTCTCTTAGCGATCTTGAGTGTGGTAAGGCTGACTTGGCATAACAAGAGCGTGAGCAAGTTGTGCAAGATCGTAAGCGAGTTGTCAAGTGTCGTACATGTACTTAGTTAACAACTAAGGACGTGACACTAAAGTACAAAAGTGGCACTTAAGAAGCACTTAAGGCCAAATAGGTCTGAAGTACAATAAATATTTTCATGCACTCAAGGTCTGAGAGGTCTGAAGTGAAAAAATTGCACTTCAAATACACTTAAGGCCAAATAGATCTACAGTGCAACTAATGGTTTCATGCACTTAATGCCAAACAAGTCTGAAGTGAAATTGCACTTTAGATGCACTTAGGGCCAAACATGCCTAAAGTGCAAACAATGGTTTAATGCACTTAAGGCCAAAAAGTCTGAAGCAAAAAAATTGCACTTCAGATGCACTTAAGGCCAAATAGGTCTAAAGTACAACCAACGTTTTCATGCACTTAAGACCAAATAGGTCTGAAGTACAAATTGCCCAGAAACAGAAATTTGTTCTTCGAATTTTAATAATCCAATATACGATTTAACACCTAAATCTACTCTATATGAGCTCAAATTTGAAACATAACCTCCAAATATCATCAAGAACAAACCCCAATTACCAATTCGTTAAAACAACAATAAATCTAACAAACTCATTTACAATTAAGAAAAAGAAGAAGAAGAAACCCTATGCAGTAGTAAAAAATAAAGCGCCACAGCAGCTCACCATTGTAAAATATCATAAACTATCTTAAAATGTGTTCACGAATACCATATAAAATCATTATCACCCGAAGAAGAAGAAGAAGAAAAAGGCCCGAAGTTATTTAAACTTTGGGTACTAGTTTAAAAAAAATTAATAAGATGGTACGGGTTAAATGGGGATGACCAAACAGGGCGCCTCGTACAATTTTTACTTCAAGAACTGCCTACTATCTCCTCTTTTATTTGGACTTGGTAACTTGTTCATTTTTAGATGAACATATATACTCCTTTGATTTTGCAATAGTCCAATCATCTTTTGCTAAAAGATTTAACCTTAGTAGTCACCATCCGACCTACTAAACTAAAAATAGTCGATGAATGTATAATATATGTACAATCCATATATAACATGTATAACCATGAATACTCTTTATATATTCAATATATACTGGTTAGAAAAGTAAACAATGAACTTGATCGGCTATTTGTATAAAGATCCTTGCATATAGTACTGAGTAAAAATTGCACGGGGCGCCTTATTTATTCGCCCCCATTTAACCTGTATCCATTTTTTATTTTTTATTTTTAAACTTGTACCCACTGTTTCAACAAATTCAGGCCTTTTTCTCCTCTTTCTTCTTCTTCGGGTAACAATAATTTTATATCGTATTTGTGAACATATTTTAAGGCAGTTTAAGATATTTTACAGTAGTAAGCTATTGTGGTGCTTTATTTTTTTGTTACTATTGCTTAGGGTTTCTTCTGTTTCTTTTTCTTAATTGCAAAATGGGTTCATTAGATTTATTGTTGTTTTGACAAATTGATGATTAAGGTTTGTTCTTGATGATATTTGGAGGTTATGTTTCAAATTTGAGCTCATTTAGAGTAGATTTAAGTATTAAATCGTATATTGGTTTGTTAAAATTCGAAGAACAAATTTTTGTTTTTGGGCAATTTGCTTTTTTGAGGCTTATTTGGCCTTAAGTGCATGAAAACGTTGGTTGCACTTCAGACCTTTTGGCCTTAAGTGCATCTGAAGTACAATTTTTCATTTCAGACTCATTGGCCTTAAGTGCATGAAAACGTTGGTTGCACTTCAGACCTTTTGGCCTTAAGTGCATCTGAAGTGCAATTGTTCACTTCAGACCTATTGGCCTTAAGTATAGGAAAACGTTTGTTGCACTTCAGACCTTTTGGCCTTAAGTGCATCTGAAGTACAATTTTTCATTTCAGACTCATTGGCCTTAAGTGCATGAAACCATAAGTTGCACTTCAGACCTAATTGGCCTTAAATGCATCTGAAGTGCAATTTTTCACTTCAGACTTATTGGCCTTAAGTGCATGAAACCATATGTTGCACTTCAGACTTATTTGGCCTTAAGTGCATCTGAAGTGAAATTTTTCACTTCAGACTTATTGGCCTTAAGTGTAGGAAAATATTTATTGCACTTCAGACCTTTTTGGCCTTAAGTGCATCTGAAGTATAATTTTTCACTTTAGACTTATTTCCATTAAGTGCATAAAACTATTGGTTACACTTCAGACCTATTTGACCTTAAGTGCATCTGAAGTGCAATATTATTCACTTCAGATTAATATTTTTTAAACTTCAGACCCGATAAGTCTGAAGTTGATCGTAAAGTGGGTAGGCTTGCAACTATTTTTGCAAAATGAGTATAGGTTCAATTGTAACCCTAAAACCGAGTTTGTCATGACCCCAATTTCTCTCTGTAGGATGTCGTGATAACACCTAGTCTCTAAGACTAGGTAAGCCTAACATTTACGCAGAAATAACTGAAATAATAATAAACTCTCAAATACTCAACATCTATATAGAATAAACTTCGCTGCTCAACATATATAATTTTCCCAAAACCTGATGATATCAAGTCACAAGCTCTACAACGATATCATAGTCATCCCTATACAATTGTATCTAATAAAAAGAGAAAAACATAGAAATAGATAGAAGGTGACTCTGAGGCATACGAACGCTGACAGGTGTACCTTGAAGTCTCCAAGTATGAACTCAGATCACTGAGTAGGAGGTACCTGGATCTGCACAAAAGATGTGCAGAAGCATAGCATGAGTACACCACAACGGTACCCAGTAAGTGCCAAGACTAACCTCAGTAGAGTAGTGACGAGGTCAGGTCAAGGCCCTACTATAATAAATAAATAAAAGGCAGAATGAGTAATTTAATAGTGCAATGATAATAATAATAGAAATGAAACAATTAAGGAAGGTACCAAAATTTACTACACAGAACTCAAACAATTAATGCATCACGAAAGAAAACAAGGAATGTTATGCCAAGGAAACAAAGCAACTAGGCACAAGTGAAGTAAAAGAGTAATACCAACAAAAGTCACTACCGAGGTACCGCCTTGTAGTCTCAAATCACAATAATAAATCACAATCTTTCCTTATGTCACCGCGGGAGTCTTTGTATTTAGTTTTGAAAATTATTTTCCCGAAAAAACTTCCCGCGTTTTAGCCCACCTTATCACACCGCAAGGTTTCTAGTATTTTCTCTACTAGCCACGCGTATCAAGCCCACCTTATCTCAGCGCATGCATTTCAATCCCAAAATCTTATACCACCGCATGCGTATCAATATCACAACGTATCACAAATCGCACCTCAAGTGCCCAATATCACAACTTGCCACAGAAATCAATAATAACAGTGTTTTCACAATAAAGAGCCCATGGCTCAACCACAATGTACACAAAAGTCTCAACAATAATAACTGACAGTGAATAACTCAACAAGAATAGTATTTCACAACTGAACAGTTTGCCCCAATGCGAATCACGACCTATATAACTTAATACCATTTCAACAGCAAGGTATTCCAAGAATAACAACTTTAAGTAAAGAGTTCAACGGTTACATAATCAATACGGAATAAAGGAAATAATAACTTCAACTAAACATGTAGAGCAATTAGCAAGTAAGATATAAGACAAGTAGAACATATGAAAATAGACTAATGATGATGAATATAATATGTTAAGATAACTCAATTAAGGCATGAAAGGAATCTACATAGATAAAACCGATAAATTTCTATATTTAGCCCGTGTACACACTCGTCACCTTGCGTACACAACTTTCACACATCACAATTATCACAAAACAACACCAATCCTAAGGGGTAATTCTCGCACACAAAGTTAGGCAAGACACTTATCTCAAAACACGCTAACTCAATCCACTAGTAAGTCTTTCTCTCGATTATCCAACTCCGAACAGCTCGAATCTAGTCAAGACAACTTCATACCATAAATATAAACTATAGGAAACTAATTCGAGTAATAAAGTTATGATCTTTGCAAAGAAATAAAAAGTCAACTCAAAAATTCAATCCGGGCCCGCGTTTGTGAACCTGATCAAAATTGTAAAATCCAAACACTCATTCGATAATGAGTCCAACCATACAAGATTTACTCAAATTCGACCTCAAATCGCCTTTCAAAACTCAAAAATTTAGTCTAGGAAATTTTCACATTTCCCCCCCCAAATTTCCAACTCAGATCCCTAATTAGATGACAAAAATAGCAATAGATTTATAAAATATAGTCCATTCCGGGTTGGATTCACTTACTCCAACAATTTCCTTGAATAACGCTCGAAAAAGCGCCTCACATCGAGCTCTCTAGGTCCAAATTATGAAAAATGAGATAGAACCCTCGTTTTGAAACTTAAATTGTGCTGCCCAGGTGCTCTTCTTCGCAAACGCGGAATGTGCCTCGCGTTCGCGAAGCACAAAAATACTCAACTGTCAAAATCCTCTTCGCGAACACGAGATCCTCCATGCGAACGCGATGAACACTGATCCCAGGCCAACGTGAATGCGACCTCTCATATGCGAACGCGGTGAACAACTCCTTATGCCTTTGCGAACGCGTGGCCATCTTCGGGAATGCGTAAAACAAACCTCACCTGCCTCCCGGATACCCTTCGCGAACGCAAGACCTCTCTCGCGAATGCGAAGAAGGAAACCAGATATCAGAAAATTCAGCAGCTTCACCAATTCTTCAAGGTTCCGAAATGCACCGAACATGGTTTGAATTACACCCAAGGCCCCCAGGACCTCAACCAAACATACCAACAAGTCCTAAAATATCATACGAACATGCTCGAAGCGTCAAATCACATCAAACAATACTACAACTACGAATCGAGCATCGATTCAAGCCTAAGTAACTTATGAACTTCCTAATTTCAAAACAAAAGTCGATTCATACCAAAACAACTCCGATTGACTCCAAGTTTTGCACACAAGTCATAAATGACATGAAAGACCTATTCTAACTTTCGAAATCGTATTCCTACCCCGATATCAATAAAGTCAACTCCAAATCAAACTTTCCAATCTTTCAAACCTTCAACTTTCTAACTTTCGCCAATTCACGCCAAAACGACCTATGGACCTCTAAATCAATATTCGGACACGCTTCTAAGTCTAAAAGTACTATACAGAGATATTGGAACCGTAAAAACTCTATTCCGGAGTCATCTACATAAAAGTCAAACTACGGTCAACTCTTACAACTTAAACCTCCAACTTAGGGACTGTGTCCCATTTCACTCCGAAACTCACCTGAAACCAAAATCAAATACTCCGACAAGTCACATAATCACAAGCTCTAGTTAGATATAGTAGTCAGTTTAGCTAAAGAATCTGCCACTTGATTTTCTTCTCTAAAGGAGTGCTTCACAATCACTTTCGCAATCTCAATGATATTGATAGTTCAGTCTATGACCATTTTGATCTTCATATTGTTAGTAGTCTTGTTTGTGAGCATGTTGGCGATGACCATAGAATTCAGTTCAAGAGCAAAATTAGTGTACCCCAAATGGTTGCACCATTTTCCTCCAAACTCTACTGCAATTGCCTCAGCCATGTTGTTGCTTTCGCAAGTAATAGGAACAGAGAAGGCCATAATTAAATCGCCCTTGCTATCCTTGATGATGCCTCCAATTCATGCTTTCCCACTTTCATTAATATAACTGCCATCTGTGTTTACCTTGACGATGCCACTTGAAGGAGGTTGCCACATGACTTGTGTTGACACTCAATTTTGACCCTCCGTATTTAAAAATTAATTTCTGCAGGTTTCCTAGTAAAAAATGATAAAATATAATTTTTGCACATTATTCAGCTTTTATGCAATTTATTGATAATTATTTCTAATTTCACAAAATATAGAATTTTTTATCATTTTTGCAACTAGTTAAGTATTATAATTTTTGTGTTTTTTTCCAAAAGTCAAATAATTTATTGATAATTGTCTTATTTTCAAAATATTAGGATTTTTCTATCAATTCATTATCATTTAAAAAAAAATATAAAATAACTACTACAACAATACCGTAGTAGTTAGTGTCTTCAAATAAATACCGAAAACCATAATTTTTAATTAAATAATAATTTTTAAATTCATAGCACGATCTAGTAATAACATGGCAGCCAGGTGAATTTATTTCAAAAATACAGATCAAGTCCAGTCAAATCAATATCTTGTCAGCGTTCGATGTGATAACACATTTGATGTGACATTTGACGTGACTAAACATCCGAGATGACAACACATATGACGTTACAAATCATATTGATGTGATAATAATTAAGGTAAAATACATAAGTTATCCTTAAATTATGAGTCAAATCCCTGTTATATATTTTCTGACTAGGAAAATCATATTATACACTCAACCTTTACAAACTATGTCTAGTACACACTACTTTTGACCAAGTATATTACACATAAAAAGAGCGCATGAGGAGGTGAAAAATATGTTTCTGCATCTTTATATCAACAGTTTAAATTTAATAAAGTTGATCCTATGGTCCAACTTAATTGTTTTTCTATTTTTTATTTCTTTTGTTTTCCTCTCCAATCCCATGACCAGCGAAACCCCCCATGTTCTCTTCCATCGAACCCCTTCGTTTCATTTCAATCAATTACTTCTACGTTTATTGGTGGCCCAATAAGTTTTAAGACTCATAATTAATATTTAATTAATGAACAAATCTTATCCGTCCGATCGGTTACTTGATGGACGTACCAGATTAAGTGAGAACCTCTATAAATTGATCCTCTCCCCACCCATTAGGGTTACTGTATTTTATTTTTCTTTCTTCCATCACTAAAGTCGGCGGTAACGAAAGCTAGGGCAAGGGGCGAGAAACCAATTTGAATTAACGCTTCCGCTTCACAATGATGACTTACGATTCAAATATGTTTTCTGTATAATTTTGTGTAAGATTATCATGTTCAAGATCCTGATATGCAATTAAAGTTTATGCTCACATGTGGTATCACGAGCCTGGATATTTGAACTGATAATCTTCGTAAAAGAAAGACTATATCTTTATGTTGATGCGTACTGTTCTAATTGGATTTGTAATAATCTCGTATCTGATTCCAGTTCTTTTAATTTGAGGATATCTAATAAAATATGAAATTTCTTTTATGAACTGCTAGTAATAAATTATGTCAAATTTTCTATTTGAACGAAGAAAGGTCGGACGCCGTGATGAATTTTACCCTGTGATGAATTTTGCTTAAGATTCACCAATAAAGTGTTACTACAGTTAACTAAATCTAATGAAGTTTTATATTGGGAATGAATATTTGTGGAATTAAATTACTCTACAAGCCCACCCGAATGTATCTTTTTCTTTAAAGCAGTAACCTTCAATGTTTGATTCTTTATGTATTAGGTATCCATTTAAAGTTTGCCTCATATATTTATGTTGTCTAAATTTCTCATTTTGGATGCCTTAAGGATATTATGTTCCAACTTTCTAAGCCATTATGAAAAATTCTTTTTTATGAAAGATTTAAAAATTAGATCAGTTACTGTTTAACTTTAGGCTATGAAGTAATTTGTTTTGGGCTATTAGTTGATAAAGCTATTTATTGTTTATTTTATGTATGTGATTAATGTGTATATAGTTTGTTAGTCACCAAAGTGATCAAACTAGATTGTTTAAAGTAATCACATGCATAAAATCTTATGATCTCTATTTTGTGTGTACACTTATGTTATATAGTTTGTTAGTCACCAAAGTGGCCAAACTAGTTTGTTTATGAAAATATGCATACATAAAATTATAGTTTATCCATGAAATTAATGAAATGCTTATAATTAAAAATTAGTAGATAAATTAATTTTCACTATTGCTAGAAATTAAGGATTTTACCCAAAGGTGAATCAATTATTATATGAATAGTGAATATGATGAGGTAAATTAATATTATTAGTCAAATATATATTGTTTGTCCAAAGATGGCATATATATATTTGGTTAAAAATATTTAATTACCTATTAAAGACTAAATGATATTTAAATTATGATAGTGTGTCGTAGTATTTACCTAAAGGAGAATTGTGATATGCTTTAACTATTTTGTTGAATCCATATTGATTTGTGAGCATGTTTTATCTATTTTGCAGCTATTCCTTTTCATTCGCATGCTTCGTCTGTTACTGTGTTCAACGGATTAAACTTCTCTGAATGGCGTGAACAAGTCCACTTCCACTTAAGTGTGATGGATCTTGACTTGGCTCTGCTGAATGATAAGCCCGCTGCCATTACTGATTCGAGCAGTGCGGATGAGAAGTCTTTCCATAAAGCACGGGAACGCTCTAACAGGCTAAGCCTTACGTTTATGCGAATGAATATTGCCAACAACATTAAGAGTACTATTCCACAAACAGAAAGTGCCAGGAAATACCTGGAGTTTGTGGAAGAACGTTTTCGTTCTGTAGATAAGTCTCTCGCTGGTACACTAATGGCTGAACTCACGACCATGAAGTTTGATGGGTCGCGTAGTATGCAAAACAATATCATCGAGATGACTAACATTGAAGCAAGACTTCAGACCTTGGGGATGAAAGTGGATGATTCCTTCTTGGTTCAGTTTATTTTGAACTCGTTGCCTCTTGAGGATGGACCATTTCAAACTAACTCTAACACTATTAAAAATAAGTAAAATGTTAGTGAATTATCCAGTATGCTTATTCAGGAGGAGTCAAGACTTAAGAAACAAGGGAGTCATTCAATCAACCTCATGGGTCAAGGAGCTGGTAAAGGACTTAAAGTAAAGCCCAACAAGTTCAAAAAGAAGAAAGCACATGCTAAAGCTCCACAGGATGCTAAGAAGGAACATAAGGCAGATACGTGTCATTTCTGTAACAAGGAAGGACACTATCAGAAAGAAAGATTGCCTGAAAGGTAAAGTTTGGTTCGAAAAGAAAGGTACAATTAGTGCTTTCGTATGTTTCGAATCAAATTTAATAGAAGTTCCTAATAATACTTGGTGGCTTGATTCTGGTGCAATTGCTCATGTATCTACTACGTTGCAGGGATTTCTTACGATCCAAACTACAAATCCAAATAAGGATTTCTTGTTCATGGGAAATCATATAAAGGCTCTAATTAAAGGCATAGGGACTTATCGTTTGACCATGGAGACTGGACGTCACCTTGATCTATTACAGACTCTTTATGTACCTTCAGTTTCTAGGAATTTGATTTCTATTTCAAGACTTGATATTTCTGGATTTGATTTAGAGTTTGGAAATGGATGTTTCAATTTATATAAGAATACTATTTTTTATGGTTCTGATTTTCTTAGTGATGGTTTATATAAATTGAAACTCGATATTAGTTTTTCTGAATCCCTTCTTACTGTTCAACATAATGTTGGAATTAAACGTAGTTCACTAGATGAAAGTTCTGCTTACTTGTAGTATAGACGTTTGGGTCATATATCCAAAGAAAGGTTAAAAAGATTAGTAAAGAATGAGATTCTTTCGAATCTAAATTTTACTGATCTTACTATATGTTTGGATTGCATTAAGGGAAAGCAAACCAAGCAAAGTAAGAAAGGTAAAATATTTTATCACTTTTATCGATGACTTTTCACGTTATGGATATATCTATTTGCTGAAAGAAAAATCTCAAGAAACAGATACTCTCAAAGTGTTTGTTAATGAGGTTGAAAGGCAATTAGATACAAAGGTGAAAATTATTAGGTCAGATAGAGGCGGTGAATATTATGAAAAATATAATGAATCAGGACAATGTCCAGGTCTATTTACGAAGTTCCTCGAGGAACATGCCATATGTGCACAGTATACTATGCCAGGAACACCTCAACAAAATGGTATTGCAGAAAGGCGTAATCGAACACTTATAGATATGGTTAAGAGCATGATAAGTAATTCCTCATTACCCAAATCATTGTGGATGTATGCTCTTAAAACCGTTGTATATTTATTAAACAAGGAACATGAAGGAAACCTAGTTTAAGGCACCTGCATGTTTGGGGTTGCCCAGCGGAAGCTAGAGTTTATAATCCACAAGAAAAGAAATTAGATTCTTGAACAGTAAGTGATTACTTTATTGGTTACCCGAAAAAATCTAAAGGGTATGTGTTTTACTGTCCAAACCATAGTTCGAGAATTGTTAAAACCGGTAATGCAAGATTCATTGAGAATGGTGAAGTTAGTGGGAGTATTGAAAAGCAAAGTGTGGAAATAAAAGAGGCGAGGGTCAATATTCTATTACCCACGAATGTGTCGACTTCCACACAAATACCAAATATTATTCCAGCTGTTGAAGAACACTTTGACAACACCGAGCAACATTTGGATGAAACACTTCATGAAGAAACTAACTCACAAATATCTGACACAAATGAACCACAAGAAATGCCATTAAGAAAATCTCAAAGAGTTAGAAAATTGGCTATTTCGGATGATTACGTAGTTTATTTGCAAGAGTCAGATTTTTATGTTGGTCTTAATAAAGATACGGTTTCATTTTCACAAGCCATAGAAAGTAATGAGTCTGACAAATGGATTGATGCCATGAAGGAAGAGCTAAAATCCACAGAATACAATAAAGTCTGGGATCTCGTTGAATTGCCAGAAAGTTCTAAAAGAATCGGGTGTAGATAAGTCTTTAAGACCAAACGTGATTCAAATGGCAATATTAAACGCTACAAAGCCAGACTTGTTGCCAAGGGTTATACTCAGAAAGGAGGCATTGCTTATAAAGAGACCTTTTCACCGGTCTCAAAGAAAGACTCGTTAAGAATTATTATGGCGTTGGTGGCACATTATGATTTAGAGTTACATTAAATGGATGTGAAACCTGCGTTTCTTAATGGAGAGCTCGGGGAGGAAGTTTATATGGACCAACCAGAGGGTTTCGAAACTAAAGGAAAAGGTCAAATGGTGTGTAAACTGAAGAAGTCAATATATGGACTTAAACAAGCCTCACGACAATGGTATATAAAGTTTAATGATACCATAACATCTTTTGAATTTATGGAAAATACCGTTGATCGATGTATATACCAAAAGATCAGTGGGAGCAAATTTATATTTTTAGTCCTATATGTTGATGATATTCTAATTGCTGCTAATGATTTAGGCATATTGCGTGAGACTAAAGATTTTCTCTCTAAGAATTTTGAAATGAAAGATATGGGTGAGGCATCCTATGTGATAGGAATAGAAATATTCCGTGATAGATTACAAAGATTATTAGGATTGTCTCAAAAAGGCTATATTGAAAGAGTTCTAGAGAGATTTAACATGAATAACTGTTCAGCAGGAATTGTTCCAATTCAAAAAGGGGGGAAAATTAGTCTCATGCAATGCCCTAAGAATGATGTAGAACGAAAGGAAATGAAATCAATTCCTTACTCTTCTATTGTTGGTAGTCTGATGTATGCTCATACTTGCACAAGACTCGATATTAGTTTTGCGACCGGGATGCTGGGAAGATACCAGAGTAACCCAGGAATTGATCACTGGAAAGCCGCAAAGAAAGTTTTGAGGTACCTGAAAGGAACGAAGGATTACATGCTCATGTATAGGAGATCCAAACATTTGGAAGTTGTTGGATACTCGGATTCAGATTTCGCTGGATGTATTGATACTAGAAAATCCACATTTGGTTATTTGTTCCAATTAGCTGAAGGAGCAATATCGTGGAAGAGTGCCAAACAGTCTGTCATTGCTACATCCACGGTGGAAGCAGAATTTGTGGCATGTTTTGAAGCCACAATTCATGCATTATGGCTGCGAAACTTTATTTCAGGACTTGGGGTTGTCGACATCATTACCAAGCCGTTAAAAATTTACTGTGATAATTTTGCAGCAATATTATTCTCCAAGAACGATAAGTACTCCAAAGGTGCCAAACATACAATACAATACAATAACAACCCAGTATAATCCCACTAGTGGGGTCTGGGGAGGGTAGTGTGTACGCAGACCTTACCCCTACCCTGGGGTAGAGAGGCTGTTTCCAAATGACCCTCGGCATCCTTCCCGTCAAGAACTCCCCACCTTGCTCTTGGGGTGACTCGAACTCACAACCTCTTGGTTGGAAGTGGAGGGTGCTTACCATCAGAGCAACTCAAAGGTGCCAAACATATGGTATTAAAATACTTTACCGTTAAGGAGGAAGTTTAGAAACAAAGAGTGTCACTTTAGCATATTAGAACTGATATCATGATTACAGATCCATTAACGAAATGTTTACAGCCAAAGATATTTAAAGAATATGTACATAGAATGGGTCTTGGCTGTATTTATGATTGATGTATTTATGATGTTTTGACAGTCTGAGCTCATTTATATGTTTCTGATATACATTAATGATTCATGTTTCTCATAATGGTGTACACATTATTGTTTTGAGATGCTACAGGATAAGTCTCAATGAGATATTATTGTGGACCATAATATTTTATAGTTTATGGACCTGGTACGATGAGCTACTAATGTTGTAGTATATGGAAGGGAGTATGTAGACAAATTATATATAACCGCCATAACTCACATTTAGTAGTTTATCGTGTTATGGAATTTATGATGGACATTATTGAAGAAATTTATTTATGCGCAACTAATGTTTATATGATTAAATATTAATGTTATGTGATTATTGGGCCAAGTGGAAAAATGTATGATTTTTCTATGTTTATTGGTGGCCCAATAAGTTTAAGGCCCATAATTAATATTTAACTAATGAGCAAATCTCATCCGTTCGATCGCTTACTTGATGAACGTACCGCATTAAGTGAGAACCTCTATAAATTGGTCCTCTCCCCACCCATTAGGGTTACCGTATTTTATTTTTCTCTCTTCCATCACTAAAGTCGACGGTAACGAAAGCTAGGGCAAGGGGCGAGAAACCAATTTGAATTAACGCTTCCGCTTCACGATGATGGCTTACGATTCATGTATATTTTTTGTACGATTTTGTGTAAGATTATCATGTTCAAGATCCTGGTATGCAATTAAAGTTCACTATTAAATGTCCAAGGAAGTTCTATTAATTTCAATCCAAGAAAATTCTATTAATGTTAGTCCATGGCTTCTTTGCGACATATAATTAGCAAATACCCGAACACCCAATTTAGAGAAATGCTGCAAATGTACTTCCCATTCATGGGCATCTTCGAAAAAGCTAAAATTAAAACTTTCCAATTCATGGTTTTTCAGTACGAGCAAACAAATGGATACCCGATTCGAAAAAAATGCTAACAGTTAGACCTCTCCATTAATGGCCTTAACATATGAACATAAACCCAGTTTAGAATATACAAAAATGACAAAATAAGAGAGCTTATAGATGAATTCAGTACATCAAAACCCAGAAGATCAACTCGAATTAAAAAGTTTTAGTCAAGAAGGGGTCGTTACTGGCCTTTGTTTTCCGACGACGAGGTCATTTCCTTGCGATGGATAATATCAATGATATATTGAAGATGGTGATTTGGATGGGACCTATTTTTCAGTTGATTATGGCTATGGCAATAGCCATGGAGTGGTATTGGTGGCAGCCATAGAAGAGGAAGATACGAGGAAGAAGCAGACGAACGGGTCGAGAGTCTGAAGAAGATGAGAGACTTGTGTGTGTTTGGAAGGGGGTGTTTTCTGTTTTTTCTTTTAAATATTATAAGTATATTTTTTCTTTGAGAGGATACGTGTCACGACCGTATTGATGCGTGATAAAATACATGTTTTGAAGAACTGATCAAGAAAAAAAATGGGAAAAATTGAATGTGCAAGATATTTTCTGTGTTAGAAAATATGTAATAGAGATTTGATTCATAATTCATAGGGTAACTGATTATCACCAAAAATATTTTTTTGAAAAATAATTTTAAAAAATATATTTATTAAAATAAGCCGATTTTAAAAACTCAGCGTAAGTGGGGAGCGGCCCAACCCTTCTCTCTCTCAAAAATTTTGCCCTCTATCTCTCTTTCTAAAGAGAGCAGCCTCCAGCGCTTTGGCTCTCTCGTCTCCCTCGTTTGAGAAGTTACCGGCAAACTCCGGCCAGCCACCCCCGTCCTAGGCTGTCTGATCTCGCCTCCCTACTCCCATCTCTCTCACCTCTCTCTCCGTTGCGACGAACTCATCGGAAATCGGTGAACCTGCAGATGGCGTTTCAGGTCTAACGAGATCTGACCGGAAACGATGTTAAATCCGGCGACCTCGTTTAAAATCGACACCATGTTTATCTCATTTTGATGCTGACTTGTTTGTTATTGTTGTTGTGCTCGATTTTCGGGCAGCCTGTATTCCGATGACCGTCCGAGGAAGTAACGCCGGAAATAATACCGGTGAAGACTCCTCTTGCTCTGCCGTTTTCATTTTTTCCAGATCTGGACGGAGAGACTCGGATTTTGGCCCGACTTGTGCCGTTTCTGGTCACCATTGAGGCTTCTCTTACATATCTCGATGCTGCCTCTGTTTGGATCCTTGTTTACGCTGTTCTTTCGTCTGCTTTAATTACTTTGTTACTGTTGTTACTACATTATTTTGACGCGGTTTGGTTATATTTCCATTTTTTGCGTTCTTGATGCTTCTGTCTTTGTTGTTGCAATTGGGTTCCGTTTGGTTTGCTGTTGTTCTAAGGGACTTGTCCGATTGTAATTTCCATGAGGCCGTAAAGCTCGTCGGAAATTGTCTCCGGACGTTGATGGTTTGCCACTGCCACCGTCTTTGCTGGCTGTTCGTTTGCTTTTGTTGGAGCTTATCACTTTGGCCCTTAATTGAAGGGGCAGTGGAACTCTTTCTGACATTTTGGGTGCCTTTTTGAGATCCTTGACTATGTTGAGGTGCCTTTATTGCGGGAAACAAATTTTGGATGGATACATACACGTAGGCCGATGAGAATAACTTTTGGAGGCCACGGCTCTCTGAATGACCCTCCGGATTGGGCCCGAAATAATGTGGCGACGAACCAATAACCTATGAGAGTCGACACGGTTGATCACCGTAGTTGTTATCGAGGCGGTTCTCGTTCTCATGTCTGGACGGATATCCAAAAAATACATATCTGAGTCTCCTATAATATTTTAAACTATTTTTCAAAAATAATTTCCCAAATGCTTTCAAATTATTTCCAAAAATAATTTTCCAAAAACATTTTCAAAAAAAATCTTTCAAAAATATTTTCAAATAAAATCGATTTCCAAAATAAATTAATTTATTGTTTTCTTTATACTTTACTAATAATTTCACTTTTCTTGTCTTGCGAGGTACTATCACATGAAGTTGCTTTCGGTAGACGTCACCCAAAGACGAAAATACAAATCCTCGTTAAAGCTCCCCGCTTCGCACTTCCTATTCTTGGATGTATCCAACACATAAAGTATAGTAAAGTAGTAGATAAATAACATGTTTGCTTGCTTGCGGTGATGTTTATCTATTTGCCAAATACTTGGGGTGAATTGCATCCAGTAATAATCCGGTTAACTTGTAACATTGTACATTAGATAATTCACATAATTTGTATGAACACTTAGGTTGTCAAATATGTATGTTAAACTTGGTCAATCGATTAGAATTAACATACACATAATCAATCAGGTTAGTTGTATACCTAAAATAAAACATGTCATCCTCTTTTTCATGAAAAAATAAAAACAAATCATTTTATCGTATTTTCTTAAAGCTATACTAGCATGCCTTCCGGACCTCGTTATATGTAAATTATTCTTCAGATAACACATTTTGAGTAGACATAATTTGTAAAGACATTAGAATTGAAATGTTGTGCTTTTCTTTGAGCGACTTGGGTCTTGTAGTCATTTGGGCTTGACTTACATAATTTGTGTTTCAAGACCATGACTTGGGAGATGATCTTTAGCTACTCATTGAAAGATAATTCACTTTAAACACGAATATCTCCTTAATGTTATAATTTTCTATGTCATAGATATTTTGATACATTTTTCCTATACCATGCTCATTCCATTTATCAAATTGATTCTTTTAGTTTATCCATGATCTATTAAGATTGTTCAAAAATTATTCTTTTTATAATCCCACCAGTGAGGTCTGAAGAGGGTAGTGTGTACGCAGACCTTACCGCTATTCTGGGGTAGAGAGACTGTTTTCGATAGACTTCCGGCTCCACCCCTCCAAGAACTTCCCACCTTGCTCTTGGGGTGACTCGAACTCACAACCTCTTGATTGAAAGTGGAGGGTGCTTACCACTAGAGCAACTCACTCTTGTCCTTCACTCTTACCAACCATTTAGAGTAAATTTTATTTTAGCTTTTCACTTAAATATTTAATCTTTACACATAAATTAAATTCTTCCAAAGGGTATTCTTTAATTAATATTCATTTAGTCAATCGGTAAAGATTTCACTTATCATTACATATTATCTTGCACTCTCATCCCTTAAACAATTTCTTGTACAAATTCATTCATTTTAAAATAAAATTCTTTCATATTTCATTTATTAAATTAAAGTGTAAGACATAATGTTTGTATATCATTTAACCTTGTCTTTTTTGTTGTTATTGTTCCTTATTACATTTTATACTATAGCTAAATACAAACATTATCCTATCTTCACTTATTTTTTAAAAATACCAAATTCTTCTTTTAGGTCTTGTGCATCGATTTCAAAAAATATAAATTATTTCATACCCTTTTTCATTTACTTTTGCTACATGTGCATGTGAATATAAACATTCTATTATTTGCTTGGTATAGCTAATTATCCTCTATTTAATTTAACTTTTCAATTATTTTTGTGAATAATAACCTACTCTCTTCTTACCTTATTCATTACATAAAAACTATCCAAAGATAATTCTTCACCTTTTATTGTATGTGTGTTCAATCAAGACTAATCTTGTATAAGTAAATTGCTTGGCTTTAATTATAAGTCGAAGTTTCCTCCTATACTCTATTTTGAACCCAATTCTTTCAATCAAATCCCCAAAAATATTTTGTTTATTAATTTGCTTCGCATAACTTGTTATATATATATTTTACCAGAAACGAAATAGTTATGCTTTGAATATTTATTCGCTACGTGGCAATTGTATTGACTACTCTTTGATAAAAATCCTTTGTGA
This sequence comes from Nicotiana otophora, assembly GCA_000715115.1. Taxonomy (NCBI): domain Eukaryota; kingdom Viridiplantae; phylum Streptophyta; class Magnoliopsida; order Solanales; family Solanaceae; genus Nicotiana; species Nicotiana otophora. Next base: position 220,310 of record AWOL01S0004359.1, read on the forward strand.
CGTAGTTAATCATTCTTTTGGACCTTCCCTCCCTTATTTGATCGAGTCCACAGGAACCGCATTTTGTGGATCTTGAGGGATGTCTAACATCTTTTTCTCGAGATAACTTGAACCCTTACATTGAATCTCAATAATTTCGCAGATTATAATTTAGTGTATATTGCATAGTGTAGTATATGTGTCCTAGTATACCTTAAATACTAGGTGTCTTGTACAAAATAGGGTGCAACAGCTTGCTTCTAGGTATGAACTAGTTTTAGCTTCTCAACTCTATTACATATCATAAGCTTTTGAAAATTAACATCAATTCCATGCATTTGTTTTGAAATAGTAGCTTTGATAGTCCAAATGCTTTGATGCTTCATGTGATTTAAATAAAATCTCTTTTGGTTGTCGTATCTACAGGAATTCCTTTGTTTTCAGATTTTCCAACATATCAAAGTAGGTGCAATTTGAAGGATCCGCTTATACACTCTGTTATTGTTCTTCTCGTCCCGCCATCTTTTGAATGTTCCTATGACAGTGCCAGACTCATGCTTAATACCCAGGGGATTGCCAATTTCATTCCAAATGTAAATCGTAGCATCATTATTCATGAAGACATGTTCCATAGTTTTCACCTCTGCAGAGTTACAACAAGAACATCTAGAGGTAATGTTAGTACCAAACCTTCCTGCATTATCATCAAAATGTAATTTTGTTTTAAACAATCTCCAAGTAATAAAGGAAGTTTTAAAAGGAATAGAATTATGCCAAACCTTACTTATGAACTCATTTTTCTGCCTTTTCATTCTGATGGAATGCCAGGCAGGTTTATTAGAGTACTGACCATCTTCTGAGATATTCCAGACATGGAAGTCCTTCTTGTAACAGTTACAAATATCTAAACAGATAATGGCATCAATTAGGTGAGAAGGAAGGATTTGGTTCAACTCATCAATATCTCATGCTCTATTGTGTAAACAATTGTTCACTTAAAGTTTGACAGATTTCCCAGGGCCCTGTATTAGCCTAGCTAATGGACCATTACGTGTCCAATTATCCCACAAGAAGCTTGAATTACCACCTTGAATATTCCATGTGATATTGGGCTCTTCTTTGACCTTAGTATTCATTAATTGCTTCCATGTATGCGAATCAGATGATATGGGTACTTTGTTCACTGGGTGGGATCATTTACAATTGTGATGACCCGATAAGTTATTTATAGTTTTTACCCTCAATTCTATGTTTTGAAACCCTGAATAGCTCAGTTTAACCTTCCTCAATTTGTGTGCCTAGTCTGTGTCGTTTTCTTGAAGGTTTTATGTGAAACATTGACGAAAATATGAAATTGTGCTTTAAAACTCATTTGAGATGACTTTGGTTAACGTTTTGAGCAAACAAATCTGGATTAGTATTTTGACAATCCCGGTGGATCTGTATCGTAATTTGGGACTTGGGCATATGCCCAAAATCAAATTGAGAAGTCCTTAGCTCGAACTACCGCAATTTATTGAAAACTAGAAGCTTAAAGGTTTAAAGAATTAATAAGTTTGATCGTAGTTTGACTTTGTTGCTACCGGGTTCGAATTTTGATTTCGGAACTTGGTATAGGTTCATTACTGTATTTATGACTTGTTTGCAATATTTGGTGTAAAACGGAGTTGATTTGACGTGATTCAGACGTCCGGTTGAAAAACTTGAAAGTTTTTAAGTTTCATTGAAAATTTCATTCGTTTTGGTGTCTGATTCGTAGTTCTAGGTATTATTTTGGCATTTTGATCACGCGAGCGAGTTCATATGAAGTTTTGGACTTGTGTGTATGTTTAGTTTGGAGCTCCAAGGGCTCGGGTGAGTTTCAGATAGGTTTCAGAGTAGTTTTGGACTTAGAATCATAGCTGGTGCAAGTTTCATCTGGTGCTGGACTGCAGACTTCGCAAATGCGAGATGTGGCTAGCAAATGCGAGCCTCGCTTTTGCGAAGGACACTTTGCATTTGCGAGCATGGGCTGGGACTGAGGTTCTCGCATTTGCGATAATATCATATTCGCATTTTCGAACAAATTGTTCGCATTTGCGATGGCAATAGAGGTGTGAAACCTTCGCATTTGCGAAGACTTTTTTGCATTTACGGGGCTCGCAAATGCGAGCAATTGCGAAACCCAGGTCGCATTTGCGATGTCTGCGCCTGGTCAAAAGCTGAGAAAGTCGGGATTTTAGCTCATTCTTTCAAATTCTCAACCCTAAGCACCTTATAGACAATTTTTCCAAGAGCTTTTCTTCCTAAATTCATTAGTAAGTGACTCTAATCTACTTTCTTTTAATTACCCATTATATTTTATAAGATTTCAACATCAAATGTAGGATTTTCATAGTAGAAATTAGGGATTTAGGTAGAATAAGGAATTTTTGTAAAATTGGGATTTAGGCCTCGAATTGAGGTCGGATTTCGAATTAAGTTGCATAATCGGGCTCGGGGTGAATGGGTAATCGAGTTTTGGTCTGAACCTCGAGTTTTGACCAAGCGGGCCCGAGGTTGACTTTTGTTGACTTTTTTAATAATGATCTAAATTGAACCTCTTTCATTCGTGAGTAGTTTCTAAAGTTTATTTTGAATTGTTTGGTCAATAATTTACTAGATTTGGTTGGTTTGGAGGCTTGTTGGAAAGGCAAGATCATGATTGAATTTTGAGTTGATTGCGGAGCGAGGTAAGTGTTGGGTTTAACCTTGATTTGAGGGAATTAGGAACCCTTGAGCTATGTGCTATGTAAAATTCATGTGTAGCGACGTATATTCGAGATGACGAGTGTATATACGCTGCCAAAATTCTTGTTTCCCTGCTTTTTCTGTATTTCATTAATTATTTCATTTCATGTCTTAACTGTTACATGCTTTAAATGCTTCCCATGCCTTTATTTGCTACTTGTCGTTTATTATTCTTGTGTTAAAAATGTTAGATTCTCCCATGATTTCATGATTTACTGCAACTTGCCTTAACTGACTTACTTGTACCCTTCAGTTGTCATTTATTTAACTTGTCTTACTGCTTAGTATTAATCATAGTAAATTCTTAATTTGGGACGAAATTTTCTTTCTGGTTCTGCTTCATATCCGTTAATCGTAGAGATTCTTCTTATTCGAGTTGTTAAATTGATTGCACTTATTGATTTATTTATACTTTACGGTAGGATCAGGTTGCGCGCCGTAACAGATAAAATAAGGGTGGATTGATTTGGTAAAATAAGGTTGAATTTATATTGATACGGTAGGATCGGGTCGCGCGCCGCAACAGGTGAAATAAGGGTGAATTGATATGGTGAAATAAGGGTGAATTATGATATTGATTCTGATTATATGGTGGGATCGGGTTGTGCGCCGCAACATATATTTACTTATTATTATTGATATTTATATGGTAGAATAAGGAAGGATAGTGCTGTACGGTGGAAGGATAGTTCTTTCAGACATCTTTTACTTTTATTCAGACCTTTATCTGTAGTATTCTAGTAGCTCGTGCACTTGTGACACCAGATTCGAATTTATTTTAGTTATTTCGGTTTCTTTATTATTATTATTATTATTATTATTATTATTATTATTATTATTATTATTATTATTATTATTATTATTATTATTATTTAATTTGAACTGTTAAAAATGGATAAACTATTCTAACGGTGGCTTGCCTAGCAAGTGAAATGTTAGGCGCTATCACGGTCCCGAGAGTAAAATTTTCGGGTCGTGACAACAATATTTATATTTGAGGAAATTGGCCCATAACGAAGGGTGAGTTCTGAATCTCCACCATCTCTTTATGTTGAAAGTTTCAATAATATCTTTTATCTTACTTATCCTAATACCACCCTTTTCTTTAGGTATGCACATATTATGCCGAGAACTCCAATGATACTTATTCTTGCCATCCACAGACCCCCAGAAGAAATTTACAAAATATTTCTCCATAAGCCTGATAGTACCTTTAGGAGGGTTTATAGCAGAGAGAATGTAGGTAGGCATAGATTGTAAGACATGTTGATAAGAATAATTCTGCCTCCAGTCGACATCAACTTACCCTGCCAACCATTAAGTTTTTTAACAATCTTAGCAAGCATACCATCAAACAAACTAACATTTTTCCTACCATAATAAATAGGACAACAAAGATATATAAAAGGAAAATTTTTATCAATAAATCCTAAGGCTTCCCTGATTCTGTAGTCAAAAGTGTATGGAGAGGTGATGAAAAAACTTTTGTTGTTATTTAATTTTTGACCAGAAGCTTTCTCATACCTCCTAATATGCTTTTTGACGAGTTTGATCGAGGCAGTGTTACCTCCACAAAAGATAACAATATCGTCTGCATAAGCTAAATAATAGTTAATAATAGGGCCTCTGGTGATCCATGGTAAAAGGGGTGAACTTTTCATGGTGAATAAGGTTATTAAGTGATCTGGAAAGAACTTCAGCTCCAATGATGAACAAGGATGGCGATAAAGGATTACCTCGCTTAAGGCCTTGTGAGGAAGTGAAATATTTTTTTCTGGCATCATTGATAATGATAGAGTACCAAACTTCATTAACTAGACCCCAAATAAGATCTATCCACTATTTGGAAAAGCCGAATTTCCTCATCACTGATATGAGGAAGCTCCACGATATTGTTTCATAAGCTTTAGCCATGTCTATCTTAATAATCACATTACCTCCTCTGTTACTTTGATTGACATTCTGGATGATTTCTTGAGCAAGTAAAATATTTTATGTGATCAATCTCCCTTTGACAAAGCCACTTTGATTATCAAATATGAGTTTGTCAAGCATGGGGTTAAGCCTTCGAGAAAGAATCTTGGAAATAATCTTGCTCGTGAAGTTGCTCAAACTAATAAGCCTAAGCTATGAGAAATTGGTTGGAGATTCTACTTTAAGTAATAAAACCAAACAAGTGTGAGAAAAAAACTTGGTCATCCTTTTCCCATTGAAGAAGCTTTGCACAAAGTCTTTAATATCATCCTTGATAATATCCCAGCATTTATGAAAAAAAGTGCCATTATAGCCATTAGGCCTAGCAGAGCTAGATGCACTCATATTGAAAACAACCTCAGTAATTTCTTCCATGTCAGGGATAGTAGTGAGATAAGTATTATCCTCTTCTGTAATACATTGAGGGATACAATTGAGAATGTCTTGATCTCGGAATTGATGGCTGGTGTTGAACAAATTCTGGAAATGATGAACTGCAGCCTTGCCAATGTTTTCATCACCTTCAACCCATTTATTTATGTGATCCATGATTCTATGAAGTTGGAGCTTCCTTCTTCTATCTCTTACAAGAATGTGAAAATAACTAGTATTGGAATCTCTATCTTCAAACCACTTAACTTTGGCTTTCTGCTTCAGTAAAGCGTCTTGTATCCCTATCCATTTAACATATTCAGTATGGCCTTTATTTAGTGCCTCTCTAGAGAGCTCAGTGTTGCTGTTAATATCCTACTCCTCAAGGTGTTGCATCTTTGCTTCCAAATCTATAACCTGATCAAATACATTGCCAATCTCCTCTTTGGACCATTGAGTTAATCTTCTACTGAGAATTTTGAGCTTTTGTTGCAGTCTCCACATAGAATTCCCATGAACTTGAGTGTTCTGCACTTCTTCGACCAACTTCTTAAATGTTAGTTGTTCTGTCTAGAAATCTAGAAATTGAAAGTACTCAATCCCACTCTGAGTATTATTATGACATTTGAGAAGAATATGCCTATGATCTGAGCTTGTTCTTGCCAAATGCCTAAACATATCGTTCTGGAATAGTTGGCACCATTGATCATTGACAAAGATCCAGTCTAATCTTTTTCAAATTCTTCTTCGAGGTTCCTAATTATTATACCAAGTGAACTTAGGACCAACATACCCCAAATTCATAACCTCACAACTATCCATACAGCTGCAAAAGTCAAGGCTTTTGTACATTCTATAAGGTCGGCCTCCTTTTTTACTCATCATGATCCAATATGACATTGAAATCACCTCCAATGCACCATGACCCGTTAACTTGTAAATGAATATTTTTCAAGCTACTCCATAAGTCTTTCCTTTCTTCTGAAGTACATTTAGCATATACAACAACTAGGAAGAGATTATAATTAGTAGCCCCATTATGCATTCCGATAGTAATTTATTGATCATCATTCTCAATCACACTGGTCTGATTGTTCCCAGACCACATGGGCCATATTTGACCATTGGTATTGGAGATATAATGTTGAAACCCAAGGAATTTTATATACCTCTCGATTTTGTTCATGTTGACAAAAGGTTCCATAATGGCAACCAAATTAACTTTGTTGATGTTGATAAGTTTTTTAAGCCTAGGAATGACTTTCTTGATGTTGACTCCTCTAATATTCCAAAAAATTGCACTTACCATGGAAACAACAGAGGGAATTAATTTGAATTTCCTCCAAGAGGAAAGTTAACTTTTTCTTTGGCCTTCTTTCCATTCTTGTTGTTTCTTTTTCTTCCCCTTGTAACAGAAGAGAAACCAGTCTCATCATCCATACACCTTTGATCATTGTGATGTTGATGTTCAGCAGTCACGACCGTGACTTTATTTGGTGAGTTGACTTCAATATGTTGCTCAGGTTGTTTTCCTGCCAGTTGCTTTTTTATATGTTCCTGTTCTATTTCAGGATTTAAGTCTAGCACCAAGTTGATACATGGCATGGCCTTAACACCGGATGGTACACTAGTAGATTCTTTGGCATATTCCTGCCAGTTAGGCGATTCTTGTTTCTTGGATATTAGTCGATTCTTGAACAACCTCGTCAGAATTGTTGTTGATGGTATTGTCCATTTCTTTATAACTAGCTTGATGTTTGTTAAGATTATCATAAGTCGGTCCAGTTTCATTGTTACCGTGTGTCCCGTAACTTTCTTCTTTGTGTCGACCTCTTGCTCATTATTTTGTTATTGCGCCTTTATAGCTATGACAATTCCTAATTTATTCTTATTCCCCTTGTTTCTAGAATGATAGGGATTTAGAATTGGGTTAAAAACCACTTTGAACTTTTTCTTAGGGAGCTTGTTTGGATATCCAGATTTCTTCTTCTTGCTAGTTCTTTTTTTGATAGTTTGAGTCTCTATCTGTTTGTCCTTGCCTTTAACTGCTGCATCTTTGTGATTTGTATAGACATTTTGCAACTCTTTGTTCTCATTAGTTCCATTGCTGCTTGTCTGATTTTGCTCCTTGTTCTCTAGTTTAAAATTATTTTCTTTCTGTTTAGTCTCCTTTTTATTCTCCCCTTCCTTTTTTTAGTGTTGTCATCCCCACCTTCTTTATTGCCTTCAGAAACTTTTGTAGTGTCTGCTACCTGATCTTTGTTTCCTTTATTGATTTCCTTGTCATTGCTTTCCGCAAGTTTTTTCCTTTCCAAGACTCTACAATTGATCATATTATGGCCAGGCTTCCTACAGAATTTTCAATACTTGGGAATGCCTTCGTATTCTAGCTTTTGAACAAAACCTTTTTGTGGTGTATCTTCGTAAATCTGATCCACATAGACCGTTTCAGGTTGTTGCTTCAGCAGATCAATCTCAATTCTAACTTTAGCCATACTCGGCCTAGTTCTTCCCCTTGTTGCTAAATCTATTTTTAGTGGTGTGCCAATAGAGCTAACTACTTGTTTGACATATTTCCAAGTATGCATATGAAAAGGAAGCCTGGGAAGCAGAACCCATACCGGTGCTACTGGGAGGTTTTCTTCTGGTTTGAAATCGGGAGACCACTTCTGTAGCCACATTTGTTGCCCCTCAATCTCAATCACTCTTTTGTACCAGACCATATTAAAATCATCCTCAATAGTAAAATCTAGGAATACATTGAAATTATCGTATACTCCTATCTTAGCAGATCCCTTCATAGAAATCAACTCCTTGAAGTTTGACCTAATTCGGTCAATTTGGGGTCTTGGCATGAGAAATCTCTCAAATATGGTGAGCTTGCATTCAACTACCATGATTCTGTAGTAATCCGACGCTTTAATAGTACCGCTGGCATCCCGTTGTGAGTAGGGTGTGTAGCAATTACAGCTTCTTTGTCATGGTGATTTAAGGGTGCTGACAAGTGAGTGGAGGTGGTGACTTTGGTTGCATATGAGAGCTTTCCATAAATTGCTTGTTTGTTATTGTTCGCTGCACTATTGGGAGAAGATTAGCCTTCCAGACGCGCCTGAGCGGCATCGTCCGACGGATCCATAAGTATCACAACCCAAAATCCAACTAGCCGTGATGGCACCTAACCTCACCCGCTAGGTAAGCCAAATAACAACAATCTAATTCAATTAATATTTAACTAACTCTAATACACTCTCCAAGGACCGGTAGTACAAATCATGAGCTTTTAATATTAAAATTTACAAAGATGGTATGAAATAAATAGATCATCTGTTCGAAATGTACATAAATAGATTTTTATAAATCTAAAGCTATCATGAACAAGAAGCAGCTACGACCGGAACACAAGTACATCTTCAAATCCAGCCTCCGTCGATCACATCAACATCAACATCCAATATCTACACGCAAGGTACAGAAGTGTAGTATGAGTACAACTGGCTCCATGTACTGAATAAGTAAAACAATCTAACCTTAGGTTGAAAGTAGTGACAAGCTAGAACAAAGGTCAGGGTCCAACACCAATAGCCAACAACATAATAGAAGTAATAAACGAAGCAACTCAGAGATAAAATGCTCAGCCCGTTCACAGTTCCAGAAAAATAGTCATGCTTTTCAAATATATCAGTAAAAACCCAAATCCTTTATCGAAATCACCAATTTATGAGTAAGTTTGAAAACTATGATTTTCCTCAAAACTTTCAACAGATAATTATTTCATTTTTTAAATAACATGAGGAAAATACATCTCCATGCCTACATGTCAATATGTAGGAGAAGTCATGAATGATGTAATATCGTACAACATGAAAAAAATGCATCTCTATGCCTGTATGTCAAGTGTGCATGTCAATGCGATGCAACTCAGTAATAAAACCATATGCATACTCTCAAAGTATCATTTCACTTAGTCCTCTCAGTCACTTAGTCCTCCCAGTCACTCAATCCTCCCAATCGCTCGGCACTCATACTCAATAGGTACCTGCGCTCACTGGGAGTGTGTACAGACTTCGGAGGGGCTCCTTCAGCCCAAGCGCTATAATCCGCAAGGACAACTCACGTGTTGCACGGACAACTCACGTACTATAATATAATATTTGGACCCGCACGAACAACTCATGTGCTACACGGGCAACTCATGTGCCATAGTATCAATATCTCAGAAATCAGGCCCTCGGCCTCACTTAGTCATTAATCACTCCAGTCTCTTGGGCTCACAATGTCATGAAACTAGCCCAAAATGATGATATGATGTATCAATAAATAACAACAGAGACTGAGATATGATATGCAATGAATGAACATGACTGAGTATAAAATTGCAATGTAAGCAATACAACTCAACAACAGTAATGACCTCAGTGGGTCCCATCAGGATAAGCATATAGTCTAGACATGGTTCCTAACATGAATCGCAGATCGATAACTCTAGTACGTAGAAATTTTATGATTACAGATAAGTTCAGGTAATTACACAGTACCACAGAAATAACGGAGTACAGTTCACACGGTGCACACCCACACGCCCGTCACCTAGCATGTGCGTCACCTCAACACCAAACCCATAACACATATAATCAGGGTTCATACCCTCAAATTCAAGTTTAGAAGAGTTACTTACCTCGAACAAGCCGAATCCAATGTCGAGCAAGCTAAACAATGCTCCAAAAATTCCATTCTGCACGAATCTACTTTCGAACGGCTTGAATCTAGTCACAGTTAATTCGATTCAATCAACACAAATTATAGGAATTAATTCCATAGTAAAATACTAATTTTTCCATAAAATTCGAAATTACACTCAAAAATCACGAGTGGGGCCCACACCTTGGAACCCGACAAAAGTTATAAAATATGAATTCCCATTCAACCACGGGTTCAACCATACCTAATTTACCAAATTTCGACAACAACTCGACCTTCAAATCCCCAAATCTCATTTTCAAATCCCTAGGTCTAAATCCTCTAATTACACCTCAAACACACGTAATATAGTCGGAATACTCAATGATAAATCAATATTATCGACTAAAAATGATCACAAGTGACTTACCTCAAGTTTTCCCATGAATTCTCTCTGACAATCGCCCCAAAACTATGGTTGGAATGTCCAAAATGACAAAAATGTCGGACCCTTATGTTTTTGTAGCCTGCCTAGCGTTTCCGCTTCTGCGGAGTACTTAACCGCATCTGGGGTCTCGTAGATGCGAGGTCCTCCCCGCTTCTATGGCTTATTCCGCTTCTATGGCCTCGCATTTGCGAAACCCAAGCCGCTTCTGCGATGAGGCCCCTCCCCTCTCACTTCCGCTTCTGCGATCAACTCGTTGCAGGTGCGAGTCCGCTTCTGCTGTCCTGCGTGCGCACCTGTGGCCCCTGCCCTTGACAAGCCATTTTCGCTTCTGCTCGCTCACTCCTGCGACCCAATTTTCGCAGGTGCGATTGCATCAGTAGGCATGAATAAGTTTCAATTGTTCTAAGTCCGAATTTGATCCGTTAAACATCTGAAACTCACCCGAGACCCCCAGGACCTCAACCAAATACACCAACAAGTCCTAAAATATTATACGAACTTAGTCGAACCTCTAAATTACATCAAACAACGCTAAAACCACGAATCATACCCCAATTCAAGCTTAATGAAACTAAGAATTTTCAACTTCTACATTCGATGCCGGAACCTATCAAATCAAGTCCGATTGACCTCAAATTTTGCACACAAGTCATAAATGACATAACAGACGTATTTCAATTTCTAGAATCAGATTTTCGACTTCGATATCAAAAAGTTAACTCCCCGGTCAAACTTTCAAATTTAAATTTCTATTTTAGCTAATTTAAGCATAATTTAACTACGGACTTCTAAATAATTTTTCGGACACACCCCTAAGTCCAAAATCACCATACGGAGCTATTGGAATCATTAGAACTCTATTCCGGGGTCGTTTACACATAAGTCAATATCCGGTCAACTATTTCAACTTAAGCTTTAAATCTTGAAACTAAGCGTTCCAATTCATTCTGAAACCTCTCCGACGGGTCACATAATTATAATAGAACACATGATAAGTAGTCAATGGGAAAACGAGGTTGTAATACATAAAACGACCGGCCGGGTCGTTATATTCTCCCCCACTTAAATATACGTTTGTCCTCGAACGTGCCAAGAGTTATTCCTAAGCCTTTAAATCACTGTTCCACCCTATCGTGCACATACCCGGGGTGATCCCTCGTCACCCTATTCCATATAGGTCTGATCACACAATATAAATGAAGATCATTATTTAACCTTGGCCCGTGGACCTTGGATTTTTATTTTCAACATTCAGAATTTCTTTTCAAGACCCGAATCTCACATCTACACACTGTATAAGTCTGAAAAAACTGTATCAAACCATAACCATGACCCCAGATATACTCACATGACATATTACACAACTCGCATACTCGTAGCAATAATTTGTAATCACCATGGCTGCTTAAAAACGAACTCGATACCGATGTTAAACCTCATATCAAATAAAACCTTGTTCAAAAACCTCCGTACACAGCCAATAATGAAAGAAACACTCAAAAACTCATAACCACTCATCAGATCAACTAGTCATGGAGCTCTCTCGCCCCAACCAAAACCATAATCACTTTCTAATCCGACTTTCAATATTATCCTCCCGGATATACCGTAATCAAACCTGATAGTACCCATTCTAGGTCCAATGACTTTTTATTATCAAACACAACTATTCCACATACACGTCACACCAATATATCTCAAGCCAAAAACTGTGCAATCCGTGCACCCAAAAATGAAAAATATCTCAAAGAGGAGAACCGTTTCGCAAGTTCAGCTAGCACCACCATGACCTAATACTCCTCAAATTTCTTGAAGAGGATAACCGTAGGCGCATGTGCACAATTCCTCAAATACGCTGCTCAAGTAATTTTTATCGTAGAGGAAGGAAAACAATGAATCAGATAAATTATCAAAGAAATAAAATTCCCACACACTGCACAGACAATTGCCCTAGTGCCCGCACATGGGCTCAAACCTCACATATATGCACACTCATAGCACGTAGCTATCACAAATAATTAATGCAACTAGTGCCTCCACTGAGTTTAAATAAAATACTCATCTCAAACAGGTCGCAACCCTGAAACAATATGATTCTGAGAACTCTCAGTCTCCAAATTCATAGGACACATGAATCACCGTAACTGGTCCCAACTCCAGCACTCGAATGACTAACACATCTTTCATGCACAGTTATCCCACGAGGAATTCTTCCAAAATTCTTCCGTGCGACATAGCAATAATTTGAATATCAACAGTCTATCAATCAGGTGAGTACCGCAATATTGATGAACATCTGTAAGTCAAAACACAATGCGCCTTCTGAAATGCACATCCTTCTCAGGGATTACCGAGTAATTATAACATTCGTCTAAATATCTGAAATTGACCATGTTGTCAAAAATTCGTGACGTTCCCTTCAAGACCGAACTGCCACCTTGTACATGTAAATCTTAATCCCGCACAATACACCATATCTATCATGCCATCATATGAAAAGCACAAAAATCTCATTATCAACTCTGAGTCACCAGCAAATTACATACCCAGTTAGTTAGAAACCTTCCATTTGCTTCCTTCTAGGAGGAAATCACAATAAACAACACGTTCCCCACATCGGTAGAAAATATCCGGTTCAAACTATGGTGGAAACCATCAAGAACACTTTGAAATCTATTTGCACATAACCAAGTTATCAGAACTGAATTCTCCTAACTCGACCAAGCCACACAGGTCACTAAAACATCTGTAGATCCTCACCACATCATAATCACCCAAAAGAACCGAGTATACAATTATCATATTGGTCTAGCCTACTATCCATTTGTCCTATTTTATCCGAGTTATTTTTGAATTACCCTCAAGTTGACAGTTCTTCTTGTCAGAACACTACGATCCTTACCCAAAGCTCACTATAAGACACCCTAACATAAAACCATACCGCCCTAAGGCCCATAATCTGTTGTATTCTTCTTAAGCACACTATAAATACCACAACCGAGACACCCACTCTGGAAGACCTTATGTGAATTTAAAATTGTTCCTCTTTCCTTTCTTATACTGAAATGTAGAATCCATAGTCATATAGAATTACCGCAAGTCCCGATACCATCCAATGTAAATAATCGATTCTAGGGATATACGAATTCGAAAATTTTTCAGTTGCCACTTTTATATTTTTGAATATATTAGAACCTTCTTGAGAGTCACCCACTTTGCTCAAATCTAAATTGCACCACCCAAACGGGTCGAATGACACATGCCCCATTAGCATAATAACACCCAAAGAAGTAACCCTGCCTTAGCACCACCAATCAAATTCATATTCCGTGCGCACAAAAAGGGCAGCCCGATGCACTAAGCTCCCACTATGGGCGGAGTCCGGAGAAGGGACGAACCACAAGGATCTATCGTACGCAACTTTACCCTATATTTCTGTAAGAGGCTGTCTCCACGGCTTGAACCCGTGACCTCCTGGTCTACATCCTTCAAATAACAACTTAATCATTCCATGAATTTTCATATACTCATAAAGTGTAATGTAACCATTATCCAGGAATTTCCTTACTCGAGTCATCCTCGATCTCAACCTCTGCAAGTCATAACTAACCCACAAGTATGCCTCAGACCAAAGCTAAAATTTAACATATAACCATAAAATTAAATCGTCAGCAGCAGGCTCCCCCACTTGGCTCAAAGCCATAGAACAAAACATTCCATAACTCACAATACCCATACTCTATTACTGCCATAATACTGCAGTCAGTTCAACGGAAATTATTCTTAAGCTCATGCAACACCAACCATAAAATATCTCAATTATCCGCTAAGCTCGCATTTATTCTCTTGACAATCAAGTCAACTTTCTCAACTGGATTCAAATTCAAATCTCAACACATACACCCCGCTGGTAGATAAGAATCTCTCCACTCAATATTATAAGGAACACACCTACGTATATTTGACAAGGTGGGTTGCTCTGATGGTAAGCACCCTCCACTTCCAACCAAGAGGTTGTGAGTTCGAGTCACCCCAAGAGCAAGGTGGAGAGTTCTTGGAGGGAAGGATGCCGAGGGTCATTTGGAAACAGCCTCTCTACCCCAGGGTAGGGGTAAGGTCTGCGTACACACTACCCTCCCCAGACCCCACTAGTGGGATTATACTGGGTTGTTGTTGTTGTTACACCTACGTAGATTACTCTGCAGGAGATAACCCACCTGTTTAGCCTCAAATTGGCATCTTGCTATACCCTTTCGCAGCCACAATTACTATGCAATAACTTAATCTTTCTGAGTTTGAACTCATTAACACAACATGAAAATCTAATTCACTCCATTATTAAACTGCATGATAGATCCTTCAACACACTCACAATTCGAGACCATACATCATATCAAACGAAAATCAAGCACCCAATGGCCCTCTTTACATTCCAAGGAAACACTTCTCGTCACATTCAAGCCGTCTTAACACATCCCGCAGTCACATCATACTTATCTTATAGCCATTCGATCACTCATCAATCCATAATCTCTACTCATAGGGACACTACCGGACATATGAGTCCAGATATACTAGTTACAACTGAAGGTACTGAGCCTAAGCTAAGATCTAAACCTAGCCTCAAGTCCTTCAGACTGGCCCATCGCCAAAACACGGAATACATATTTCAAACCTCGTTCATGGAATCACAAGCCGGCGATGCACAGCTGATACCGAGCGCTCATATGCGTACACGAATACGTGGAAGGAAATCAAAAAAATATGCTTCAGGCTGAATCAATTCCGCATGATAAGGAAAGAAAGATGGAAAATTATCCTAAATGCCCTGTAGCCTCTCGAAGATAAGTATGGACGTCATCATACTAATTTGCAAGACTCTACTAGACACTTTCTTATGACTTGTAGAACCTATGAACCTAGGGCTCTGATACAACCTTATCACGACCCAAAATCTAACTAGCCGTGATGGCACCTAACCTCACCCGCTAGGTAAGCCAAATAACATTAATCCGATTCAATTAATATTTAACTAACTCTAATACACTTCCCAAGGACCAGTAGTACAAATCATGAGCTTCTAAGATTAGAATTTACAAAGTTGGTATGAAAGAAATACATAATCTGTTCGAAATGTACATAAACAGTTTTTTATAAATCTAAGGCTACCGTGAACAATAGGCAGCTATGACCGGAACACAGGTACATCTTCAAATCTAGCCCCCGTCGATCACAGCAATATCAGCATCCAAATATCTGCACACAAGGTGCAGAAGTATAGTATGAGTACAATCGACCCCATGTACTCAATAAATAACAAACCTAACCTTAGGTTGAAAGTAGTGACGAGATAGAACAAAGGTCAGGGTCGAACATAATAGCCAACAACATAATAAAAGTAATAAAAGAAGTAGCTCAAAGATAAAATTCTCAGCCCGTTCACAGTTCCAGAAAAATAGTCATGCTTTTTAAACATATCAGTGAAAACCCAAATCCTTTACCGAAATCACCAATTTATGAGTAAATTTAAAAACTGTGATTTTTTCCAAAACTTTCAACAAATAATTGTTTCATTTTTTAAATAACATGAGAAAAATACATCTCCATGCCTACATGTCAATATGTAGGAGAAGTCATGAATGACATAATATCGTACAACATGAAGAAAAATGCATCTATATGCTTGTATGTCAAGTGTGCATGTCAATGCGATGCAACTCAGTAATAAAATCATATGCATACTCTCAGATTAGCATTTCACTCAGTCCTCCCAGTCACTCAATTTTCTCAATCGCTAGGCACTCGCACTTGGCACTCGCACTCAGTAGGTACCTACGCTCACTGGGGATGTGTACAGACTCCGGAGGGGCTCATTCAGCCCAAACGCTATAATCCGCACGGACAACTCACGTGCTGCACGGACAACTCACGTGCTGCACGGACAACTCACGTGCTATAGTATAATATCTGGATCCACACGGATAACTCACGTGTTGCACAGACAACTCACGTGCCATAGTATCAATATCTCAAAAATCAGGCCAAGGCCCTCGGCCTTAATCAGTCATCAATCTCTCCAGTATCTCGGCTCAAAATGTCATGCAACTAGCCCAAAATGATGATATGATGTATCAATAAATAACAACAGAGACTGAGATATGATATGCAATGAATGAACATGACTGAGTATGAAATTGCAATGTAAGCAATATAACTCAACAATATTAATGATCTCAGTGGGTCCCACCAGGATAAGCATATAGTCTAGACATAGTTTCTAACATGAATTGCAGCTCGATAATTCTAGTACGTAAAAATTTCATGATTACAGATAAGTTCAGGTAACTACACAGTACCACAGAAATAACGGAGTCACAGTTCATACGGTGCACGCTCACACGCCTGTTACCTAGTATGTGCGTCACTTCAATACCAAACTTATAACACGTTTAATCAGGGTTCATACCCTCAGATCGAAGTTTAGAAGAGTTACTTACCTCGAACAAGCCGAATCCAATGTCGAGCAAGCTAAACAATGCTCCAGAAATTTCATTCTGCGCGGATCAACTTCCGAACAGCTTGAATCTAATCACAATTAATTCGATTCAGTCAACACAAATTATAGGAATTAATTCCATATTAAAATACTAATTCTCTCACAAAATCCGAAATTACATTCAAAAATCGCCAGTGGGGCCCACGTCTCGAAACCCGATAAAAGTTATAAAATATGAACCCTATTCAACCACGAGTCCAACTATACCAAATTTACCAAATTCTGACAATAACTCGACCTTAAAATCCCCAAATCTCATTTTTAAATTCCTAGGCCCAAATCCTCTAATTACACCTAAAAATACGTAATCTAGTCGGAATACTCAATGATAATTCAATATTATCGACTAAAAATGATCACAAGTGACTTGCCTCAAGTTTTCCCGTGAATTCTCTCTGAAAATCGCCCAAAAACCGTGGTTGGAATGTCCAAAATGACAAAAATGTCGGACTCTTCTATATTTTTTGTAGCCTGCCCAGTGTTTCCGCTTCTGCGGATTACTTAACCGCATCTGCGGTCTCGCAGATGCGAGGTGCTCCCCGCTTCTGCAGCTTATTTCGCTTCCGCAATTGCGGAACCCAAATCGCTTCTGCGATGAGGCCCCTCCCCTCTCACTTCCGCTTCTGTGATCAACTCGTCGCAGGTGCGAGTTCGCTTCTGCAGTCCTGCGTGCGCACCTGCGATCCCTGCCCTTGCCAAGCCAATTCTGCTTCTGCGCAACCAAGCTCGCTTCTACGAGCCAATTTCCGCAGGTTCGATTGCATCAGTAGGCAGCAACAAGTTTCAATTGTTCTAAGTCTGAATTTGATCTGTTAACTATCCGAAACTCACCGGAGGCCCCGGGGACCTCAACCAAATACCCCAACAAGTCCTAAAACATCATATAAACTTAGTCGAACCTCTATATCATATCAAACAATGCTAAAACCACGAATCATACCCCAATTCAAGCTTAATGAAACTAAGAATTTTCAACTTCTACATTCGATTCCGCAACCTATCAAATCTAGTCCGATTAACCTCAAATTTTGCACACAAGTCATAAATGACATTACAGACGTATTCCAATTTCCAGAATCGGATTTCGACCCCGATATCAAAAAGTCAACTCCCTAGTCAAACTTCCAAACTTAAATTTCCATTTTAGCCAATTCAAGCCTAATTTAACTACGGACTTCCAAATAATTTTATGGACACGGAGCTATTGGAATCATCAAAACTCTATTCCGGGGTCGTTTATACATAAGTCAATATCCGGTCAACTATTTCAACTTAAGCTTTAAATCTTAGAACTAAGTGTTCCAATTCATTCTGAAACATCTCCGACGAGTCACATAATTATAATAGAACACAAGATAAGCAGTAAATAGGGAAACGGGACTGTAATACTCAAAATGACCGGTCAAGTCGTTACAATAAGGTTGCACATGTAATCACTCTCGTAAAATTAGGAACTGTTAGTATATCGTAGAGAGAAAAAGAGCCGTTAACGAACGAAACATAGGCTAGGAAGATTAGTAGATGCACAATCCTCAACTCAGTAGTACGATCTTTTTCAAGATGAATAAAATGCTCTTTTGGTTTAATTTTGTTTTCGAAAGAAGTAATAATTCAACTAAAAGAGAAGTACTAATAATTTTACTTAATTTTACATAAGATAAAGTATACAATTAGTAGTCATTATTTATCTATATAGGCTTGAAAGTTGGTTGTACGATCGATCATAGAGAAAGTTGAAGGAAATAATGGAACAGTGAGGAATGCACGATCACAAGGACGATAGATAGTCCTATAATTTTGGTATATATTTTATCTCGATTTTAGCTAATATTCACATCAACACCGGACAGAATCAAACTCGATTTTTATACTGTGATAATCTCTTATTCACTGTAACCAAACGACCCCTTAAAGTTATTTGCCAATCTATACGTGTATGATTGCATTTAATTGGCCAATGCTTCTTACCCTTATAATGAGATCATGTGATGGCTACCATTGATTGAAACCCTACATACAGAATTTCCCTTTTGGGAAGTTGCAATATGTTTAACAGGCACTAGACTCTACAAACCTTTCCCTTTTTGGAGTGATGGTTATGCTTGTGTATCGAGTTTCACCTTTATTTCACCTGCCATCGCCACCGCCATCGCCACCCCCACTCCCACACAGATCTGATTTGTTTTTCTCTTTTCAAAAAGAAAATTATTGCAAAAAAATTTAATTTATATACATTGATAGTATAAAATCGAGTTATACTATTATTGTATTTAGCCTATTATAACAAATGAAATGAGTTATTTTCAGATTATCTATTTAACATTTTATGAATATTGGCCTGTAATAATTGATTGTGTGAAATTTCATTTATGCTCTCTACATATAGTAAGTCAAAATTATCGAAGAAATATTAAAGTAGAAGTGGTACAAACCCTAGCTAGTCTAAAATGGTTCCCACATGGTGAACCAATCATGATAAGCATCTTGTGGGCCCCTTATCACTTATAGCATGGCAGGTAAAACACCGTTGAATCTTTGTTTGGAATCAAGAATCTTATCCCCCTTTTTTTTTATGCAATAGAAATATCTGCGTTATGTAGAGCATGCACCTTTATTTATTTTTGAAGTTTCTGTACTCTCCTACCCAGTTGGAATTATAGATTATAGTGATTGCCCTTTGCGGCATAATGCTAGCAATATAAAATATACAGAAAATGTCCAAATATGCTTTTGTATTATATGAAATTGAGCATATTTGTCCTTCGTTAATACTTTAGCTCAAATATGTCTTTACCGTCACATAGTTGATCCATATATGCCCTTAGAGTTATACAGTTGGCCCATATATGCCCTTTTCGAAACGGAATCCACCCAAACTAATTAGCTCTTTCGTTAATTGTATTAAAGTGTATTACAAATACTATTTCCTTTTTATTAATATTTTTTTCTTTACCTTTCTCTTTTCTTTCTTCTTTTTTCTTTTCTTCACTTTTTTTTTCCTTTTTTCTTTCTCCCTTATCCGATTTCCTCCATTACTGATGTCTTCTCCATTTTCGTCACCAATTTCATTTGACAAAACTCATGAATTTCAATTACTAAGAAAATTCTCCTATAAGAATATTTTAATAGATCATATGTTTGTCAATTTTTTACTTTTTACTGAACATATATTTAGTTCTAAAATATTTAACAAAGTAAGATTGAAATAATATTTATGTAACAAAAAACCCGAAAAATTCAACAAAACCGAATAATCCAAACCGATATAATGGGTTTGGTTTGGTTTCGATAAAAAACAAATCAACCCGTTCCATGTACACCCCTAATTTTTTAGAACTAAATATATGTTCAGTAAAAATTAAAAAATTGACAAACTTATGATCTATTAAAAAATTAGGGGTGTATATGAAACAGGTTGATTCGGTTTTTATCAAAACCACACCAACCAATTATGTAGGTTTGGATTGTTCGGTTTTGTTGGAGTTTTCGAATTTTTTGTTACATAAATATTATTTCAATCTTACTTTGTTAAATTTTTTAGAACTAAATATTTGTTTAGTAAAAATTAAAAAATTGACAAACATATGATATATTAAAATATTCTTATGGGAAAATTTTCTTTATAATTGGAATTCATGAGTTTTATCAAGTAAAATTGGTGACGAAAGTGGAGAAGACATCATTAATGGAGAAAATCGGATAAGGGAGAAAGAAAAGGGAAAAAAAGGAGAAGAAAAGAAAAAAAAAAGAAAGAAAAGAGAAAGGTAAATAAAAAAAAAGTACTAATAAAAAGTAAATAGCATTGTAATACACTTTAATACAATTAACGAAAGAGCTAAATTATTTGGGTGGATTTCGTTTCGAAAATGGCATATATGGGCCAACATATATGGACCAACTATGTGACGGTAAGAGCATATTTGAGTTAAAGTATTAACGAAGGGCAAATGTGCTCAATTTCGTATAGTACAAGGGCATATTTAGACCTTTGCCCTAAAATACATGATGATTCTCATTTTGCAAGATCTACAAGTGTAACAATCCGACCGGTTGTTTTGAGCTCTAGCGCGTCGTTCGGCAGTTTGAGGCCTTGAGTAGCTTCACTTCAGGTATTATGACCTGTACGTGTGGTCAGAATTGAATTTCGGGAAGTTCGGAGCTGATTTGGAAAGAAAACTTTCATTTCGGAAGCCTTAAGTTGGAGGAATTTACTAAAGTGTGATTTTGGAGTAAACGACCTCGGAATCGGGATTTGAAGGTTCCAACAAGTTCGTATGATGATTTTGGACTTGGGCGTATGCCCGAATCGAGTTTTGGATAGCCCAGGAGCGTTTCGATGCCTATTATGGAAGTTGGCATTTTGGAAGAATTTCATAAATTTGGGTTGAAATGCATTGCAATGTTATCGATGTCCGTTTGGGATTTCGAATATGGGAATAGCTCCGTATGGTGATTTTGATATTGGGAGCGCGTCCGAAAGTGGATTTGGAGGTCATTTCGGGGTCATTTGGCGAAAGTTAGAAATTGAAGGTTTTTGAGAAGTTTGACTGGAAGTGGACTTTTTGATATCGGGGTGGGCCTCCAATTCCGAAAGTTGGACTAGGTTCGTAATGTCGAATGTGACTTGTGTGCAAAATTTAAGGTAAATCGGACGTGATTTGATAAGTTTCGGCATCAAATATAGAAGTTTGAAGTTCTAAAGTTCATTAAGCTTGAATTGGAGTGCGATTCATGGCTTTAGCGTTGTTTGATGTGACTTAAAGGAACGACTAAGTTCATAATGTATTTTGGGACATGTTGGTATATTTGGTTAAGGTTCCGGGGGCCTCGGGTGGGTCCCGGATGGTTCATGGAGCAAGTTTTGGACTTAAGGAATGGCTGAAGTGCACCAGTTCTGGTGTAATCGCACCTGCACAAGTTTGACCGCAGATGCGTTACCGCAGAGGCGAGGGAATGGCCGCATGTGCGGTTTGGGCGAAGCAGGGCAGTAATCACAGGTGCGAAGGGTTGTCCGCACCTACGAGGTCGCAGATGCGGTAAAGTGTCGTAGGTACGAGAATGCGAAAGGGGCAGCTGGGTCGCAGAAGCGGAAGGGCATCCGCATATGCGAAGGCGCAGAAGTGCGTGGAGGACCGCAGAAGCGGATTTCTCCTAGTTTGGAGGGAACCGCACCTGCGATGGATTTTTCGCAGGTGCGGAGCCGCAGGTGCGACTGGTGTACCACAAATGCGGAAGGTCGGCTGGGCAGATTATTTTAAAGATGGGACTTGGCCCATTTTCATCCATGTTTCACTTGGTTGGGGCGATTTTGGAGAGTGTTAAAGGGAGTGTTTTATCAAGCAACACAAGATAAGTGATTCCCACTTATTTTAGGTTAAATACATAGTTTGTATAAGAATTTAAACATGTAAATTAGTAGAAATTGTGAGATTTTTGGTAGAAAACCTAGAATTTGGCATTTTTGGATTTTGACCCCGAATTTGGGCATTTAATTGAGAATAAAGTATATATTTGAGTTCGTGAGGTTATGGGTAAAGTTTATCTTTGAAAATTTTCAAAATCCGGACAAGTGGGCCTGAGGGTTATTTTATCAACTTTTCGAGCGGAGTTGAGAATTTATTTAAATAAAATTGTTGTGAGTATTAGAGTATATTTTTATGGGTTTGTACATTTATTGACTAGTTTTGGAGCGTTGGGCATCGATTTGAGTTGTTGGAAAGGCTTGGGGAGCCGGCTATGGAACTTCAGAGCGAGGTAAGTCTCCCTTATAACCGTGTAAGAGGGAAGTAACCCCATAGGTAAATCAAATCTTTATGTGTTTCTATTTGTGGGGGCTACGTACGCACGGGGTAACGAGAGTCCGTGCATAGCTACTATTATGTTTATGTTCGGGTAGTCTAGGACCCATATCATATTGTACTTGCGATGTTGTGCCCTACCCATATCATATTGTACTTGCGATGTTGTGCCCTACTTCTTAAATTCATTGTTTAAAATATTTCGAAACTCGATAAAGGAATTGTGAAAAAAAAAGGGTTAAACTTCATTTACTTGACCGTTAAGTGGGAATTTGAAATTCTTTAAATATTTTCCTCTTAATTAATCTTGAATTGGTTGTTTAATGTGTTTTCTCTTTTGTGGAGCGGGCCGAACGCCTCGGTAGCAGATAGATGCATCTATGGCTCGCGTCGTTCGACCCTCGGCAGTGCACATTTTAAATATTTATGTTGGATCGGGCCGTACGACCTCGACATGATTAGTACAAGTACACCATTTCAGTAAACTTTGCTTTCCGCATGATTGAATTGTTTGCTTTGGATTTATTATAATTGATATTGCTTCATTGGCCTGAGATACAAAAATGATAAACGATGAAAAATAAATTTGGAAATTTTTTATTAACAAAAGAATTGTTTACTTATTTCATGATATTGAGCTTACAGCCGCTCTACGTAATCCATGCTAAATTATATCATTGGTATCTTATTTATAGCCAATAGTAAGTGTCAGAGCCGACCCCTCATCACTACTTCTTCGAGGTTAGGCGGGATACTTACTGGGTATACATTGATTTACGTACTCATACTATACTTGCTGTACATTTTTGTGCAGGTACATATATGTCTAGTGGCCCTGTGGGCGCAGAGGCGCTGTTATAGTGGGGAATTAGGTGAGCTGCACTCTATACTACGATCCGCAGCTAGTGGAGTATCCTTCAGAGTATTTATATCTTTTTTTCTCCTCTCCAATTTGTATTCCGGACAGATGATGTATTTTATTTTAAATTCCTAATTGATGCTCATGCACTTGTGACACCGGATTTTTGGGTGATTAGGGGTTGTCCTGTATTGAAATTGTTAAAAATATTATTATTTACACTATAAATTTTATCTTTTACTATTTAATTGAAGGAAATATGATTTCAAAATTATTAAAATGAGAACCAAATTAAGTAATTATTTTTGGCTTGCCTGACAGCGGGGTCTGGCGCCATCACGACCTTTAATAGATTTTGGGTCGTGACAACATGGTATCAGAGCACTAGGTTCACTTAGGTCTCACGAGTCATGAGCAAGTCTAGTAGAGTCTTGCGGATCGGTACAGAGACGTTTGTACTTATCTTCGAGAGGCTACAGGGTTGTTAGGAGCACTTCCCTTCTTGATTCCTTATCGTGCGATTTGATTCCTTTGAGGCTTATGCCTTTATTTCCTTCCTATTCAACCTTGCGCGGCATGAAGTGCTTATTACAAATTGGGAATCGAGGAATTTTAATGGTACTACAGATGCGGTGCAGGATGTTTCTCCCTGCGTATTATCCTTGGGCTATTGTCGTCACCTTGTGGAATGTCGTTCTGTAGTTTGAGCTCAGTATCAGTATTACCTAAGGTTTTGAGATTTGGCATTGATTGTTATGGCGATTCGTGCGTTGCTATCGCACAATGTTTGTGTAATGGTAGGATGCTTGTCTATGCGTCAAAGCAGTGAATGACTTGGAAGGAGGTTTACTC
>AWOL01S0004360.1:10387-49009 GCA_000715115.1 Nicotiana otophora
GGGGGGTGGGGGGGTTAGTAGATGGATGATGTATTATTGATTAATAGGTTAAGAGATCGATTAATGATTGGGTTACTTAACAAGATAGGGCATAATATGATTACGTTAGATGATACGCGTGCTCATGAAACAAATACTACTTCATTAAACCAACAAAATCAAGATTTTAAAATATTTTAAGTCTTTTATAAGGTAATCAAATCTAAGCCCCCACAAAGTGGAATTGAACACTTTAGCAAGGAATAGAGGAGTGCGTGACATATAGAATGCATAGTGGACAAATCTTTTCTAAAGAATTGTCAAAGATCCTTTTTATCTTTTCTTTCCCGTTGTTACTGTTTAATTAGTATAAAAAGCATATATATACTTTAAGCTGTCTTTTGCACAGTAGAAGATCCTCTGGTGGCTTCACGTTAGCGCACCTCTATGTTTCGATCTCCCATTGGTTAAGATATTCATAAATTATTTCTACTTAACTTTATCTTTATAAATTATAAAAGAAAAGGAGAAGTTATTTTGTAGAAGTCGAGCTGCTTTCACCAGAATATATCATGTGTCGTGGCAAGTGCAACTAACCGAATATTTTCTCCTTCTTCCTTCTTCTTTTCTTCAGTATGTTCTTTTTTTGCCTTAGATGTATATATGAATAGCTTTTATCTTCTTTGATTCGGAAAGGGGTAGTGGTACTCTCCTAATTACCTTTTTATTTTATTTTATTAAATCTATTCACCTAGGCTTTCATTTCCTATAATTGTATGGGGTTTGGCATTAGGCATATGCTGTATATAAATATCATAATCAATAATACAGTGGATGAGGGCAGAAAACCAAAACCTCTCTCCCTAGTTACTTTAGTAACCTGAAGAACTGTTAAGAAGATTACACCCTACTTTCCAATTTATGTGATCCCCACTTTCTTTTTAATTTGTTTAATTTTAAAAAGAATTCAAAATTTTGGAAACGATTTAATTTATATTTTTTATTTTATTCTTAATAATAAACTTTTTTAACCACACAAATAATATGATATGTGTCGGTACATAAATTTTAAAAATGTTATAGCCATATAAATATCATAATATTTTTACACCAAAAAAAAAAGGAATGAAATATGTCAAATTCCATGCATAAATTCTAAAGATAACTACCAATAAATAGGTGCTTTGATTCTTTTATATAGTAAATACAAGAGGGATCATTTCATCCATCATGAACAATATTCTAAGCCGAGGGTCTATAAAAAATAACGTTTTTATCTTCACAAAGTAAGAATAAGATCTGCGTAATAGACTTCACTTTGTAGAATTACACTGTATTTGTTGTTGTTATTGTTAAACAATTATTTTGGGCTCCTCTAGTTTTAAGTAAAAAGTAGGTTGATTAAAGATAGAAAGTGTATTTCTAACACTTTATTTGTTTTAATTTATGTAAGCATAATTTAATTGACATGGAACTTAAAAAACAGAAGAATTACATTTGAAACTTATGATTTTAGATATGTCATGAAATTTTCGTGGTTATAAAAGCACACCATTATTGATAAACTAGAAACTTTTAAGTTGAGTTCTTTTTAAAACAAACTAATAAGAAAGTACTCACTCCGGTCTATAATAAGTTACTCCCTCCGTCTCATATTAACCGTCGTGGTTACTAAAAATAGTTGTCTCAAATTATCTGTCATTTTATAAGTTCAAGACAAAACTGATTATTTTTTCCTTTTTACCCTTAGTAATAATTGTTCTTGAAGATGGAGATAACACATAAATAGAATAATATTCAACGAACAAAGATTATATCTTATGACATAAATAAGGACAGAATAGTCCAGTCCCTTTCCTAATTAATATTTCTTAAGAGACGTGTAAAAGAAAAACACGACACATAATATGAGACAGAGGAAGTACTTTTTAGTATTTGACACATCTCTTAAAAAAATACGAACTTCTAGAGAAATAAAGGCCAAATAAGGGCACATCAGGATATGTAAATAAGGATAAATTTTGAAAAAATAAAATTAATTTTTTATTAATTATGTAAAAAAATATTTATTTTGGATCAAAATAAAAATATCAAAAAGTCAATTATTGTGGATAGGTCAGCTACGGTATAAAACTACAGTATTACATACGTGCTACAATTCAACTTGTCCAGTTTAAAAGAAGACATAAAACATCAGCTTTCACAAATATTGTCTTCATCACAAATATATATATGGAAATTATAATCCTTCTGTCATGAACTGAGAAACCTCTTCTGGCCATATTAGGCAAATAAAGATACATGGAAAACGAACAAAAGAGGAAAGAGAAAAAAGAGAAGATAAATGATAAAGCTGCTCGTAAAAGGCAAAAGATATTTAAAATTACAAGAAGCATCGACAACAGTAGTAATTTGAATTTATGGTCTCTGGCAAGTTAGTTAGTTGAGTTATTGGGAAAATAAGATATCGACAAATTCAATGGTTTTTATCTTTTCTCTCTCATATATCCTGTCTGTTATGTTTAGACCTGCTGTGGGAAGTTCCAAAGTAGTCCATCCGTTTCATCAATGTCTATGAATTTATTTGTGTTGGCACCAAATTTAGAATTTGTTTTAATTTTGTTGTAAACATATTATTTTATATTTATTTTATGTGATATATTTTGATTGAGTACTATTTTAAAAAAAATAAAACTTTTTAACTTATGATCTTAAAATAAGATATAAATTTACGTGGCAATAGATCATTAGCAATGTATACAAAATATCCATTGAGCTTAAAATAGTTACTCTTCTCTATCCATTTGAAAACTATTTACAATATTTATCTACCCAATTAAAACTAATTACCTAATTTACTACCCACCCATTTTAATTTTTTTAACCCACTTGACTTGACTTAGCTTGGCTTGAATGGGCAATTTAGTAACTTAGTCATTTGGTTGGGTTAAGAAAAAAATGGGTAGGGGAAAAAAGAGATGGGTAGGGGCGGGTAATTATTTTCCATTGGTGGGTATTTGCTAAAGGTAGGGATAAGGTTTGTGTACACACTGTTTTTTTCAGCAATTATTTGTGAAATTTTATTGGGTATGTTATTATTGTTATGTTATAAAATACTCTCCCGTTTACTTTTAATTGTCCACTTTGAACTTTTTACGCCATTAAAAAACAATAAATGTAATATACATTTTACCTTATAACCCCTCATAATGATAACATTTTAAAGAGTCTTGGAAAATAATTTTGGAAATGAGTAATTAATGATAAGGATAAACAAGAAAAAATTTTTGTCTTTTTCTTGATTTGTTAAAATAGATAAATAATTTTTTTTTAACATTTTTAGTACGTGAATAAGTAAATGTGAAAAGAGGAAGTATATCATAATATTTTTGGTACTGTAGTTTTTTTTTACTAAAGACAAAATAAGAAATTTCAAGTTAAAATATTTTGAAATTAAAAAAGGAGTCATACTTTTTTGAAATTAGCTAAAAAGGAATAAGATTACGAAGGGAAACGGAAGGAGTATATTATACTATTTGGGGATAGGGTCTTTAAAGAAAGAGATAAACACACATTTATTCCTTACGTGAGTGGGGGTCTTGCTATATAAAGGCCAAGAGACTCTCCATCACTCCTCACACATCAAAATCACAAAATTACTTTTCTTCCATTCTAATGAAACAGTATCTGCTGCTATTCTTTAAAATCTAGGGTTCTTTCTCATGTCTTCTGTCGGCCGGAGAGAATTGAAGCCAACATTCAGGTTAACTATAGCTGGGGTAATAACAGGGAGGTGACAGAAGAGAGTGAGCACACATGGTCTTTTCTTGCATTGATATATATTTATATGCTTGAAGCTATGCGTGCTCACTCTCTATCTGTCACCCCCACCAATCTCTCTCTCTCTTATTCTTTTCTCTCTCTAGATTTCATTCTGTTTTATGTTGTGCGCTTCTGTGTTTTTTCAGCGTCTAATATTGTTGGAATGGTACTCAGGGACGGATTTAGGAGACGGAAGGGGTAACCATTTCATCGAAAAAATTAGACTGTATATTACAAGTCCATAATTACTTATTATGTATATAGTAGTTGTTGAATCCCATTCGCTTCATGCATTTGTCTTTTTATATTTTGAATCTCCCAAGTAAAAATTCTGGCTCCGCACTAATAATACTGATCATATATATATCGGATGAGTTTGAGTTAATTGCTTGTTCAGGATCATTCATTCATGCTGATTGGGTTTTACTGATGGTGGATCTGGTAATTAATAAACTTTTTCTTCATTTATTTGTATATTTGTGTACTATAATACTTTTCGTCTTCTTGACCATGGTCTTTCGGAAACAGCCTTTTTACTCTTCGAGTAGGCGTAAGATTTGCGTACATAGTACCTTCCCCAGATCCCACTAGTGTGCATTTTTTTTCTGCAGAAATGGTCCACCTCATGTTTTAGTGGTTTCCTTAATCACTCACCCTTTTCTCTATTATTGTTTATACGCTCTTTTGGTAATTTCTTGCACTTTCATCAGGAAAAAATCAAGATATATATAGTTTTTGCCTTTCTAGTTTAAATGGATTTATCCCAATCTGACTCTTGTATTCGCGTTTCAAGAAGATCAATTACCTAGTTAGTTTTAGGATTTTCTGCAAGATTTTATATTATCCTTTCTACAGTACCACGCAGTTCTTTAGATAAATTTCTAATATGTTATTTACAAAATATTTGCACGCAAGTGTAAAAAGGAACCATTTAGTACTCTATTAACGTTTTCAGATATCTTGATCAGTGTCCAATAGTATTCAAGGTTAGTTTATGAACATGAAAACTAGTTACTATTTTTGATTTAAACAAGTACAATAGGAAGGGGAACCATGGATTAATTTCTAGTTGAGTTTAATCCATCATTTTCAAGCTTAGCTTCCGTCTTTGGTTGATACAAGTTTTAATATACAAGTCAATCGGGGTTCTTTGTTCCTCTTATCTCCTTTTTCTGTTCTGTCATCAAGCTATTGGCTTGTTGTGATTTGTGAAGCCATTTTTATGAAAGTTTATTTACTAGTTTTTGTGCCTGTTTTACGAAGTGACTGACCGTTAGCCTGAACTGTTGTGTGTATGACTCTTTCATATTGAAATTCAAACACTTGGAAGTGCTAAGTAGTTTCCCTATTTTGTAATTCTAGACCAGAAGCCTGTTTACTTATTTCAAGAATTTGGGCAACAATATTTCTTTTGGATTCTTTTAGATTTCCTTACCTGTTGAGTGTACTTGTTGTGGTATCCTTACATTTTCTTGATTCATCCTCACTTAATCAATTAGTTTTCGCGATTGAGTTATATCAAGTATCTGTTTTTATTTATATGGTATCACAGCCAGACCAATTTCTTTATTTCTTGGTTATCCTGTATGTGCTTTTATGTTATATTAGATTCCCACATTGGTTGAGAATGTTTGAACAGTTGTATCCTTATTATTCTTAAAAATAATTCGCAACTCATAAGCTAACTGTTGGAGTTGAGTTAAACTCGAAAGCCAAGGTCATTCTTTTTTCCTTCACAAATTATCAAAAAGTTTGCAAATGTTTTTGTTGTTACTTCTAGGTTCTAGCAATACTAGTTGATTGTAACTATTCCCATGTTACATTGTGATGGTGGCGGGCCGGTTGATTTTAAGGTTAATGGTGTTTTATTCTCAGGTTAATCTTGGAAACATGTGTGTCCATAGCCTGAAGCAGTTTACTCCTTTCTACATATGCCATTAACCCACTTCTTCAAGGTTTATCTTTTGCATAGAATGCTCTAAGTGGTTATTTTGACTTACTTAGACCCTCCGATAGTGCAGCTGAAACAGCGATGAGTTGTACTATCAAAACAGCGACGAGTTCTTTGTTCTTCTATTTTGAAGAGTCATTGATGTTCTTGCTAAATGGGAAGTAGAAGAGGGGGAAGCTATCATTTATTCATCTGCAAATCTGCCCAAATATGCAATTGGAGCCTATTTTCTTGACAAATTAAGCTCAAATGCCTCCTGTCAAGCACAAAGAAAGGAAGAATTTTTGTACATGGTACACTGATTCTTTTGTCTTTTGGTACTGCACACAGAATTGGATCCTCACTTGATCTTTTTTGTTGTCTTCCGATAAGGAACAATCCCATAAGTAGCTTATTTTTATATGTTAGAAGAACCATCAATAGCTGATGGTATTAATTAAATGCAAGTGTTGCTCAATTAGTAGAGGTTTGGTTTATTAATAAAAAAAAGGAGTGGCTTAACTTATAATTTGAAGAAGGATATAAAAAAATTGATGTACGAAAGTGTTTAACGGTTCAAACCCAACTGTCAAGGTATTGTTCGCTTTAGTTTGACTCTTCCGGGCCACATCAAGGGGCCACACAATTTTGTCCCCTTGGGCTTTAACCTAGAAGGTGGCTCTATAATTGAATTCTAAACTTGTCCTTATCTTTGCTCTAACTTATTTTTCTCATTCAAATGTAGGATTATTGCCTAAGGCAAGTTTCACAAATGGAAGAACTGCTGCTTTCAAGCGTAAATCCAATCTAAGATTCAAACTGCTTATTGACACAGTCGAACAAATGCGGCATGTTTGGGTGAAAAAAGTTTGAATAGAGCCAGATCTAAGGGAAGTGTTTGAGTGAGCTAAAAAGTTTGAGTAAAGCCAGATGTAACCTCGTTTTGCAGTGAGTAGTAGTTATGAATCCTGTAGCAAAATTGGAACTGAGGGTTGGGAGGTAGAAGTACTTTTGTAGATTAAAAATTCCATATATTTCTCTATTTTGTTTTTCCTTTTTCCTCCCCTCCTTTGGGCAGGATGATGTGGCGTGCAGTCCACAGTTTGAGATAGTTCTCTTTTTCTTTTTTCTTTTTTGTTTCCTTGCCTCGAAGGAGCGCACCTACATTTTACATAGTACATACCAAAAAGGGAAAGATGCTACTAACATTCCCTTAAGTTTCTTTTGGTTTTCCTTTTACCAGAATTGCAAGTTCCAAAATGGTTCAGTACGTCCTTGGTAATATTATATGTACGTAAAA
This sequence comes from Nicotiana otophora, assembly GCA_000715115.1. Taxonomy (NCBI): domain Eukaryota; kingdom Viridiplantae; phylum Streptophyta; class Magnoliopsida; order Solanales; family Solanaceae; genus Nicotiana; species Nicotiana otophora. The sequence continues at coordinate 17,419 of AWOL01S0004360.1, forward strand.
ATGTTTTAAAGTGGGTTGTTCCTGTGGTGAGCACACTCCACTTCCAACCAAGAGGTTGTGAGTTCGAGTCATCCCAAAAGCAAGGTGAGAGTTCTTGGAGGAAAGGAGCAGAGGGTTTATCGGAAACAGCCTCTCTACCCCAGGGTAAAGGTAAGATTTGCGTACAAACTACCCTTGCCAGACCCACTAGTGTGATTATACTAGGTTGTTGTTGTACGTAAAGTAGTACTTCTTGAGCAACTTTATAGTGCAACCATATCTATGTTCATATTTGAGTAATGATGCCAGCCACATGTAGGGGAGACTGGGTACCATTCTGTTTTGACTGTCTCAGTGTACAAAATCTACATTTTTTAAGATTATTTAGTAGGTGGAGTTAGTATTTGAAATTTAAAGATTTTGAATTGTATCGGCTCATAACTTGTTTTATTTACTGAGCATGTAATTAAATTTTTTATATATGTTTAATAAACTTTTCAGTACAATTACAAGATTTAAAAAAAATTACTGGGTCCGGCCCTGTATATCTAATGGGAGTTGAGGGTACAATAATGTAGGTGTTTATTATATTTTGGTGATTAAAGTAACTTTTATCATCTTCTTTATATCTAAAGCAATAAGAAGCATGTCTATTTTTCTTGTTAAATAAATGTATTGCCTATATTGTAACTTATGTGCAATATTGTGCTGAAAAGTGGTAAAACCATACAAACAAGCATAAAAGTTCCTCTGTTTTTCTAATATGTCGAAGAAAAATTACGGGAAGCAATGCTAGAGGTTTAAGAATGTGTACGGGTAAAATCGGGGTTAAAGTTACCTCCGATTTCCCGATGAACAGACAAGAGATAATGTGGTTCGACGCTAGCTCGGGTAAAGCCGAGGGCGCCCAACGGAAAAACATGTTTGGGCAGAAAGGTGACTTCGGGGACCCGAGATCCTTCGTAACACCCGATGATACCAATCCCTCCAAGTCGACGATCGAGCAACTGGAACAAGTCATATTAATCGAGCACCTACTGGACAGAAAGGTATACCTGGGCACGGGATCAACCCCTAGCTCAGGAAAAAACTCATTGATTACCTTAAAGCTAATGCCGATTGTTTTGCTTGGTCCCACTTAGATATAACAGGGACCCCACCGGAGATAACAACTCACAAATTGAGCTTGGATCCGAAATTTCACCTGGTCGAATAGAACAGAAGGCTGGAGTCCGAAATCAAGCACACATTCATCAAAGACGAGGTATCTAAACTCTTAAAAATAGGTTATATTCGAGAGGTTAAATACCCGGATTGGCTAGCTAATGTAGTAGTCGTACCTAAAAAAGGAAACAAGTTTAGAATGTGTGCAGATTATAAGGACTTGAATAAGGCACGCCCGAAGGATTCGTTTCCTTTTCCTAACATCGATCGAATGATCGATGCAATGGCCGGGCACGAGACGCTGAGTTTTCTCGATGCCTATTCCAGGTACAACCAAATACGAATGGATTCGGGCGACCAAGAGAAGACTTCTTTCATAACTAAGTTCATCACATATTGTTATAACGTGATGCTGTTTAGGTTAAAAAATGCATGTGCCACATATCAATGCATAGTTAACCGGATGTTCGAGGAACATATACGAAAATCAATGGAAGTTTATATTGACGATATGTTATTTAAGTCTCTGAGAGCGGAGGACCATTTGAAACATTTGCAGGAAACCTTCAACATACTAAGGGAATACAACATGAAGATGAACCCGGAGAAGTGTGACTTCAGAGTCGGCTCGGGTAAGTTTCTCTGTTCCATGGTATCTAACCGAGGAATAGATATCAACCTAGATAAAATAAAGGCCATAGAAGATATCACTGTGGTCGGCAACGTCAAGGCAGTACAGAGACTGACCGGACGGATAGCCGCATTAGGCCAATTTATTTCTAGGTCATTGAATAAGAGACATCAATTCTTCTCGTTACTAAAAGAAAAAGAACGACTTCTCTTGGACCCCAGAATGTCAACATGCTTTAGAAGATCTCAAATGATATTTGTGAAGTCCTCTTTTGCAGAACATCCCGAAGGCTAACGGGCAGTTATACCTCTACTTGGTAGTCTCCGAGGTAGCGGTAGGTAGTGTTCTGGTCAGGGAAGAAGAAGGTACGCAATTTTCTATATATTATGTTAGTAGAGCCCTAGGTGATGCAGAGACGAGGTATCCACACGTAGAGAAATTAGTGCATGCCTTATTAAGCGCATTTAGGAAACTAAAACCATACTTTCAATGTCACCCTATATGTTTCGTGGCCTCGTATCCGCTAAGGAACGCTATACATAAACCCGAGCTTTTAGATTGGCTAGCAAAATGTGTCGGAGAGGTCAGCGGGTACGATATTGAGTAAAAACTCTGAATAGCTATAAAGTCTCGAATTTTGGCAGATTTGGCGGCCGACTTCACACCGGTCTTGATCCTTTAGGTGGAGAAAGAATTATTACTTGCCTCGGGGACCCGCTTAGAGGTTTGGAAACTATTCACAGACGGTGCTCCCAACGCAGAAGGGTCCGAGTTACGAATCGTACTAAAACTACCCACGGGTAATATAATAAGGTAGTCTATTAGAACTATGAATTTGACTAACAACGAAGCCGAATGAGGCTATGATTGCAGGTCTAGAATAGGCTAAGAGCCCAGGGACTGAGGTAATCGAAGCCAAGTGCGATTTCCACCTCATTGTAAACCAAGTTAACGTAATATTTGAAATAAAATAAGACCAGATGCGGAGATACTTGGATAAATTACAAGTAATGTTACATCAGTTCAAGGAACCGAATATAACATATACCCCTAGATTAGAATAACGAGGCCGATGCATTGGCTAATCTAGGGTTGTCAGTCGACTCCGATGAATTTAATTCGAAATATGGTGCAAATGATGAGCTCGGTGATAGAGGAAGGCCATGCTGAGGTAAATTTAATAAGCTTGACTTGGGATTGGAGAAGCAAATACATAGACTACCTTTAGAAAGGGAAATTGCCATTGAATCCCAAAGAATCAAGGGCCCTTCGAACTAAGGCTGCGAGGTTTAGCTTAGTTGAAGGAAAATTATACCGAAGATCATTTTTCAGACCATTAGCGAGGTGCTTGGGTCCCGGGGAGACCGATTACGTGATGAGGAAAGTCCTCGAGGGTACTTGCGGAAACCATTTAGGGGCAGAATCGTTGGTTTGGAAATTAATTAGGGTCGATTATTACTGGAATGAGATGGAAAAGGATGTAATAACTTTGTTAAAAAATGCAACGAATGCCAAAGTCACGTTCCGAAGATCTACCAACCGGGGGAGATGCTTCACCCGGTCCTTTCCCCTTGCCCATTTATGAAATGGGGAATAAACATCGTAGGTCCTTTGCCATTGTAACCCGGTAAGACCCAGTACATCTTACTTATGATCGATTACTTCTCAAAGTGGGTTGAAGCACATGCATTCGAGAAAGTTAGAGAAAAAGAGGTCATCGACTTCATCTGGGATCACCTAATATTCCAGTTCGGGATACTGGCCAAAATCACGTGTGACAAGGGGAGACAATTCATCGGTGGCAAGGTCAATTAGATCTTCGAAGATCAAAAAATCAAAAAACTTCTATTGACCCGTTACCTCCCGAGTGCGAACGGTTAAGGGAGTCAACAAACAAAATTATACTGAAGAAACTGAAGAAAAGATTAGCCGACTCAAAACGGAAGTGGAAAGAAATCCTACCTGAGGTCCTGTAGGAATATCGAACAACTTCAAAGTCAAGTACCGGTGAAACACTTTTCTCTTTTGTCTACGGTGCAGAGGCTTTGATTCTGGTAGAAGTGGGAGGATCGAGATTAAGATTCCGATATGCTACGGAGACATCGAACAACAATGCCATGTCCATGAGCCTAAATTTAGCAGACGAAAGGCGAGAAGCCGTCCTAGTCCGGTTAGCGGCTCAAAAGTAGCGAATGGGAAGATACTACAATCAAAGGGCAAACCTTCGACACTTCCAAGTTGGGGAATTGATTTTGAGGAAAGTCACACTACCTAATAAGAACATGAATGACGGGAAACTAGGCACGAACTGGGAGGGATCATACAGAGTCACCGATATAACCGAAAAAAGCATGTACCAGCTCGAGTCCGAAAATGGTGTACAACTACCCAGCAACTGGAATGAGGCACAGTTAAAGCGGTACTACTTCTAAGGTATGAACACATTAATTTCTTTATGGTTATTACGATTTGAACTAACTCATGCAGATATTGAATCGAAATCAAATCTAAGGATTAGGTCTGAAAACATGTGTTGCACTTTTTTGCCCTTCGGTCATTTTTTTTCGAAGTGGGTTTTAGGACAAGGTTTTTAATGAGGCAACGATAAGTGTGCTACCCTAGTTTTGAAGTCCGATCTAAGACTGAAGACTGCGGTTCGTCTGTATCAGATCGATAGTATTCGAGCCCTCAAAATTCAGTCTCGAATACTAGGGGCTATCACACCCTGAGTCAAGAACTGAAGTCCTAAGTTCGGAAACTTAGAATGTGTAAGGCCCCATAAAATTTCACCTAAAACCCGGGGTTTCGTGGCGCCGAGGTAGAGTAATGTGATTGAGTATGGACTTTGTGGGTTGTACAGTACGTCGGGGAGTTGAAGGAATCATTTAGCAGACAATGGAATTTCTACGGTCTACTTTGCGACCGCAGAACCACTTTGTGGGCCGCAGATCGGCCGCAAAGTGAAGAAGAACTTTAGCTAATTTTGAGGACCATTATGCGACCGCATAACCATTTCGTGGGCCGTACAATCCATCATAGATTCAGCATGAGAAAACTTCGAAAGGAGGTTCTGCGGTCTATTATGCGACCGTAGAATTGATATGCGGACCGCAAATCCATCGCAGACCAGTCCAACCTTCCCTAGTTTTGGGAACCCTTTTTGTGGTCCCCTTTGTGGGCCGCATAACTGTTTTGTGGTCCGGTCTACGACCGCACATCAGCTTCGTAGAGTTTAAGTTTTGGAAAACTTCACCCGTTCTCATTTTTATATAAACAACTTGGGGTTTATTTTGGCTGGTTCTAACCGATAGTTTAGAGAGAGCAAAGTGGTCTAGAGTGAGAGGGGGATTCCTAAGCTAATTGCTCATCAATCCTTGCTCATGACTAGGAGAATGCACAAGGAAAACTCACAAGGTCTTCATCCAAGAGGTAAGGTTCCAAACCCTAGCTTCAATTTTGAGTTTGGAGTAGAAGATGGTTAATGATGAGTGTGATTATTGGGTATGAGAGTGTTATTTATTCATGTATGTACTATCAAGGTTTGTGGGAAGGATTTTGAGCTCAAATGGGTAAACTTTAGGTTGTGGGATGAAGGAATCCACTATAGGAGGACCTTGAGATCATAACGTTTACCTAGTGTTTGTTAAAATGCTCAAATAAGCTAAAACCACAAATATCTTCCTAATTTATATTTAATTTTGTTATATTTCCAAATAGATCAAAGTTGCTAAGATTTTTGAAATATTGTAGTAACTTAAGGAAGCTCAAAGTGAGGTATGTTGGCTAAACTCCTCTTGTAAAATCGAATCCATGATGTCCTTGTAAGTTGTAGTTATGATTGGCTCTAGCTCTTATATCTCATGTTCCGACTTGTTTCTTATAAACTTGACAATTCCGAATAAACTATGTGTCGAAAGTTATATGTTCAAAATATATACCGAATGCTCTTATCTTATTGTGTTATCCTTCAAGATTGTATTAAAATGTGACCATGTGTCGAAATATTAAGAATTCAATTATGTCTCAAATACTAGCTATTATGCCAAATTATGGAAGAAAGCCCAAGGTGCCTAATACTCTTATTTTCTCATGTGTACTAAAGGCCGTGATTAGAGATGTTTTTTTGTTGATAATCCATGATGATATTTGAAAGTGAAAGGGGTGATCGTGACATATGAAATACGACCACTGTGCTAAGAATGATATTACAATTGTGGCCACTAGTGCCAATGAAATGAAAATATGAGTAAAAGACTATGAAATGAGCTGAAAGTCCTGTATTTAATAAACATTTGGGAGTATCGTTATTCACCGAGGAAGGGTAAGTTGAAATGATCTAACCCCAAAACTACACGTGCCAGTATAGGTATGTATTATGATTATTCCCCTTGTTTGGGATGAGATTGATGTGATGAGATTATCCCCCTTAAATGGGATGAGATGATTGCTAGCAAAGGGTGATATCGATCCACACGACATTTTGTTAAGACGGCCTAGCCGGTCGGGTCGAGACCGTACGCCATGCCGCACACATGGTAGTGATTGCGCTTGAGATTGTGATTGAGACAATGATTGAGATATTGATAGTGATTGTGATTGTGGTTGATTTCCTTGGGTGAGACAACCTAGACGATCGAGTCGTGATCGGACTCCGTGCCAAAATCACGGTTGTATATCGATGCTAAAGATATCCCAACCTAAAATATGTAATTTACTTGAAATCTTATCTTGCTCCCAACTTAGTGTCTTGGTATTGTTTGAGGCTTCCATTGATTCTATGGCTATTCTACCTTGTTTTATTACTCGTTCTACTGAGAGGGTGTTTATTCATTCGTACTAGTACTATTCCATATGTACTAACGCCCCTTTTTTCGAGGGCGCTGCATCTTTAATGGATATCGGTGGTTCCCAGTAGGCGGCTTTGATCAGTGATAGCGGTATACCCTTTTCCCAACTGACTTGGTGAATCCCACTTTATTTCGGGGTTGTGTATGTTTAGTTCCTTGTGTATTATGTTTTGAGGTATAGCCGAGGCCTTGTTGCTTGCACTATCATAATACTCTTTTGTATCTATTAGAGTCTACGTAGACATAGTGTGGGTTGTATGTTGGTGTTGAGAGAGTCAAACTTGTAAGGTTGTATTTGTACCATATGTTCCACTTCAAACTATAAAAATGTATGCATTTTGAGATTTATAAATGATGTAATTAGTGATAATGAATTGGTGTTGTTCACATGATCCTCCTCATTGTCTAATTAATGAAATAGATCTTCTCTTTATTCATGAGTGAGTTTCGGTAAATGGTATTGTACAGGCTTGCTCGGCCGGGTTATCTCGGTTAAGCGCCGTTCGTGCTCCCCGTGGTCGGTGTGTGACAAACTTGGTATCAGAGCCTAAGGTTTTAAAGTGTCCTAGGATGTTTAGGAGTCGTGTCTAGTAGAGTCCTTCTTATCGGTGTGTTGTTGACCACATCTATAATTAAGACGCTACTTGAGAATTTAGGAATAACACCCTTCTTTGATGTTCTAGATCGTGCGATAAAGTTGATTGTGATATTGTTCCTCATCTAACTCGTGCATTGCTCTAATTTTGAGTATATGGCGCCTAGGAAGAAAGCAAGAACTGGACAAAGAGCCAATTCCACCCTAGGAGAGGCTGTTGATTATATACCTGATGATGTGGGTAAGCACCCGAGGGGTGATGATGTTCCCCCAACTACGACACTACCTGATTCTAATACTCCTGCTCAGACTATACTGGTTCCTACACCTACCGAGGGTGCGCCGATTCCTAAAGCTGATATTCTAGTTCCACCTCCAGCCCCAACTTTCGGTATCAGTGTTTTCGAGGGGGACCTTAAGGGAGCCATACATATACTAGCTCAGATAGTGACTTCCTAACCTCAGAGATCGAATGTTGCACCTACTTCTTCTAGTCAACCAGGGAATTCAGCTAGTTCCAGGGTGAACAAATTTCTTTAGTTAGATCGCCCAGTGTTCATGAGTACGAATCCCGAGGAGGACCTCCGCGACTTCATTAATGAGATACACAGGACTCTTCGAGTTATGCGTGCTACTGAGACAAAATTAGTGGAGTTGGCTTCCTACCGCCTGAAAGAGGTGGCATATTCTTTGTTTGAAATATGGGAGGAGTCCCATGAGGAGGGGAGCCCACCGACGAGGTTGAGTGAATTTGCCGATGCCTTCATTGATCACTTCTTTCCTGTCGAGACTAAGTCAGCCCATGCCACCGAGTTTGAGAGCCCGAGGAACAGTAGCCTGAGTGTGTGGGAGCACCATATGAGATTCACACGCCTGTCCAAGTATGCTATACTATGGAGGCGAGAGTGCGCCAATTTGTGCAAGGCCTTAGCCCCTTGGTTATTAATGAGTCCGCTACAACTGCCTTGAATTTTGATATGAACTATGGGAAGATGGTGACATTTTCTCAAGACACAGAGAACCGCATATTGAAGAATATAATAGAGCGAAAGGGTAGCAATAAGGCCTAGTTCGTGGACAACTTTGGTCGTTCTTCTGGTAGTGGTGGTGGTAGGTCATTGTTTAGGGAAGGATCATCAGGGCCATCCCAGTCCTTTTCCAGTGTTCAGTCAGTGCACAACCATCAAGTCCCAATCAACAGCAGTGAAGCCATTTCAGGCCTGGTCAGGGCAACAGGGGACCCTACCAGCAGGGTCGGCCTGGTGGGAGATTCCAGCAACACCGAAGGCCCTCATATCCTAGGCGTGGGAAGATTCACTTAGGGATCTGCTAAATGGACCTACCCATATGCTATGGGTACGGGTTGAAAGGCCACATTTAGAGGGATTGTCATACAGAGGCTTTTCTAGATGTTGTCACATGTATATTGACTATCCAATCTCATGATGTATATGCACTTATTGATCCCGGTTCCACTTTGTACTATGTCACTCCTTATGTTGCTATGGAATTTGGGATAGAACCGGAACAACTTCATGAGCCATTTTCTATATTTACTCCAATTGGTGAGTCTATTATGGCCACACCGGTTTATAGGGATTGTGTTGTCACAGTGCATGGTCTGGACACCATGACCGATCTCATTGAATTGGGAATGGTTGATTTTGATGTAATAATGGAGATGGACTAGCTTCATTCAAGTTTTGCTAAGCTTAATTGCTGACCTACAACCGTTAGATTTGCATTTCCAAATAAGCCAGTTATCGAATGGAAGGGTGATGATGTGATACCAAATGGTAGGTTTATTTCTTACCTTAAGGCCATAATGATGATCAACAAGGGGTGTATTTACCATTTGGTATGGGTTACAGACACCGATGATGAGGCACCTATACTTGACTCAGTACCAGTTGTGAATGAATTTCCGAAGGTCTTCCCGGATGAGCTCCCTGGGATCCCACCAGACAGGGAGATTGATGTGATGCCAGACACACAACCTATATCTATTCCACCCTAAAGAATGTCACCGACATAATTGAAGGAGCAAAAGGAGCAGTTGAAAGATTTGTTAGAGAAGGGTTTCATCCGGCCGAGTGTGTCGCCTTGGGGCGCACTAGTCCTATTTGTAAGGAAGAAGGATAGGTCGCTGAGAATGTGTATTGACTATCGGTAGCTCAACAAGGTCACGATCAACAATAAGTACCCACTGCCAAGGATAAATGGCCTGTGTGACCAAGTGCAGTGTGCTAATTACTTCTCCAAAATTCGTTTAATATCTGAATATCACCCATTGAAGATCAGGGAGCAAGATATTCCAAAACAGCTTTCTGGACCCCGTATGGACACTTTGAGTTTCTGGTAATGTCTTTTACGCTAACAAATGCCCCGACAACTTTCATGGATCTTATGAATTTAGTCTTCAAGCCTTTTCTTGACTCCTTTGTGATAGTATTCATTGGCGATATTCTTGTATATTCACGAAGTAGAGAGGATCACACCGATTATCTTAGGACAGTTCTGCAGACTCTGTATCAGCACAAGTTGTCTTCTTCTTCTTCATCTTCTTCTTCTTCTCTTCCTTATTCACATCAGCTTCGGTGGTAGGCTGCAGTGAAGCGAAGGGTTTTTTAGATGGGGACGATGCCATGACCTCGGTAATTTTCCGAAGTTTGGTGGTCTTCGGAATACCTGTGGAAGGAATATATGTAGTCAAAATAATGATAAGATGAAAATGACCTAGAGGGAAATTCAACTAGAAGAAGAGGGATACTCACCGTGAGAACAAGCCTCCCACTTGCCTTTGGAATACTTGCGCCACTCACACTCGGGATAGGTGAGTTGTCTGCATATGCCCTCGAACCATCCCTAAAATGAGGGACCGCATTGGGGATTTAAGTGATAACTGCATGTCAAATAAGATGAATAATTAGATAAAGGAGTAGATGCAAAGAAGTACATTGACAAATTAAAAGGAAATAAACTTACGTTTTGAGTTCCACTTCTCGGGAACGACAGGAACTCTGTGGGAATGAGGTCTTCAGTCTTTATCCGAATAAAGCTCCCCTACCAACTTCAGTCTCTATCCTCTTCAATACATGAGAAGGGAGCTTTCTTTTCCCGGCGGGCGAGTTTGATTAACCCCCCTCGAAAGATTCGGGGGCTATAAAATCAGAGCAGATGGTGGACCTTGAATCAAGGATCCTCTGTGTATTAGTGAAGTGACGGAGAAGGGTCACGATCCTCTAAAACGATGGGTGGATCTTCCCAAAGCAGATTTTGTACCTCTTACAAAAATCAAGGATCACCATATTCACTAGACCAAACGTGAAAGGATACGTATAAATGCTTAAGTATCTTTCCACGTACGTCGTGATATCCTTATCGGGGCTGGGAATGACTATGTTTTTGCCTTTCCATTTGCAGTCCTCTCGGACCATCTGGAGTGCCTCGGTGATGGAGAATACGTACCTCCATGCCTCCTCATCTCGGTCTCCTTGTTTGGAGACTTTTTTGACCTTGAAGTCATTGTCTATGGAGCAACCTCCGAGGATAAGTTCTATGAGAGGAGGTTCCAGTGCTATTACTAGAAGGGCTGCCTCGGTTCTTATGGCATAGGTAGAAGTCGAAGGTACAATATTGTGGGGAATCGACTTTAAAGTTTTAGCCATCTCAATCTGGAAATATGGAGGTTTGAAGGTTGGTATGAAGGTTTGAAGATTTGGTATGAAGGTTTGAAGGTAAAATATGAAGGCTTGAAGATAAGAGATGAAGATATGAAGATGTGAAAAACAACTTATGAAGATTTGAAGGATTGATGAGTAGATAGAAAATTCGAGGGTAACTCAAGAAAGTTCGAAAGCAGAAAGTAAAGAAATGAAAAAAGGAAACTAGAGCATTTATAGGAAAGAAATAATGAATGCGTGAAATTTCACATTCAGTAACTACCGAGGATGGGTAACCGGCGGCTGACATGTGTTCGAAGACAGAGCGATATGACTGATGGGACATTTCAGCTCGTCAACTTACTTATGGAGTACGAAGGAAGGAACCAGGGTCAATTAGTCACTTCTCGTCGTTCTTATAAACCTACTCTTGAAGAAGCGAGGGGACTATCTACGTAGGGGTAAAATTGGGCTTATAGTTATCCTTAATTTCCCGATAAAGAGATGAGAGACAACGTGGTTTGACAATGGCTCGGGTAAAGCCGAGGGCGCCCATAGATCAGAGCCTAGAGGGACGAATGACATGTGAAGAATCGGGCATGGACAAGCATGGGAATAATTGAGCTCAAGCAGAACAAAGAATCGAGGTTAAGGGGAAGACGTATTAGAGAGGACAAACGAGGAGTCGAAATATCCGCGATCAACCAGATATTACGGCGCGGATCATGCTCGATATTAACTACGGATCGTGTTGTACTAGAAGAAATGGATTTTTACCTTATTTAGACTTGTACTAGGATTGGCACTCCCCTACTATATAAAAGGGAGAACCTTTTCATTGTTTGACCACGGTTGACACGCATATCAAAGCAACAAAGTTTACTTTTATCTTTAGATATTAGGGGTGTTCATCGGTCAGTAAGGTACGGTATTTAGAAAATTCGGTTCGGTATTTTTGGTATTCGGTTTTCTAAAATGCTATACCAATACCATACCTAATTAAATTCGGTATGGTTCGATTTTTTGCCTTTCGATTTCGATTTATTCGGTACGGTAATTTCGGTTTGTTCGGCTCTAAAACTTTTTGAATGTAATATTTAGGGGAGAAAAATACCTTAACTAGCCAGCGAAATTAAAATTATAACTAGCCAATAAAATCAATCTTATGAATGCATCAACACTACACATCATATATGAGATTTCTATAAACACGAGCATATGATTAGAATAATGTTTACAAACTTCTTCAATATGTAAATATGTCTGCTCTAAAGGTCTAACTTGGATCATCATAAAGAATGCACCAAACACCAGTAAGCTTCTCAAAATGTGACCAAAATAAGTATTTCACAAGTGTTGTTTACAGAAATCATTATGTGTAACCTTCATTAACCACATAGACAAAAATAGGTGGCACGCAGGTTTTAACAAAAGAACATGGAACTAGAATCATTCTCCTGAAGCTCTCTGGTAGGATGACAGGATATTTAAAGGTAATCCAATATCTAACAAAATAAAATTATGACATTTATCAACCAAATAAAAGCTTGACTTACCATATGTGTTGCAACTAACAACTATACATCAACGATGCAAGGCTCTATTCCATTGTTGGGCAAGCCTAAAGAGAATTCAAGGTAATTGGTTATGCAATATGAACAATAAACTAATTGTAAATATCAATATAGAGTGCATACAAATAAAATATTCTTACCAAGTTCAAATTGCACGAGATAATCTATATCTTCCTCAACTCTAACAGGAAGTAATTCGTTTCGAAGCCAATCTTGACAACACACAAGATCTTGTACTAACCCTAAACCACTTGTGCACATCTCGAGGGCTCGATCGAAATCGGTTTCCAGCATTCAACCCTAACGTCAGACCTAATTATTTCATCATATTTGGTTTGATCTATTGTTTTCCTTTAATTCAATTACTTGTTGTTCTTAGATTATTTATATTAAATTAAATCACGTATCCTTTAAACTGCATATAAATTTATTTATTACTCATTTTAAGGGTAAACAAAGGTCTTTAGATTAGTTTAAACCTTTAGATTAGTTTAAAGGTCTTCAGGACCGTTGTAATAAAAATATATGAGGTGATTTTGTACTTGTGACAAATTTGTTCTCTATGAACTATTTTAGATATCTGCATCTAAATCTATTCCCAAAATGGAAGGATACGTCTTGGAATATTACGTGAAAAATTCTTGTTCATTTGTTTTCCTCCTATTTCTATATATATTTTTAATTTTTTCCATATGTGCTTAAGTTACCTTTTTTCTTTTTAGTTTTTCCTTTATAGTTTAGGAGTGAAAATCATTTACACTCTTAAATTTTGCTTTTAATAATCAAACTCCCCTACTTTTTTAAATATAATTCACGCCATTGGTGGCGCTGACCTTCAATACCATAACAAAATACTACATTGAGACAGAGGGGGGCATAAACCAAACCTCAGCTATAAGAAACTGATTACACTTTTAGGATCCGAACTTATAAGTCAGGATACTAGCCTTTAATGTGTAATTCTATTCTCCATATAAGTTCTATACTGCACGAAAAAAGTAATCCAAAAATATATATACATCCAAAAAGTCCAAAAGGATCATACAAAAATATTTTTTCTTTGTCTATGTCTTATGGATGACATATGGAGTTTATCAAGAAAATAAGGTCCTGCAACACTCTGAGGGAGACCCTTATAATGATACACAATTATTACCCTGTATTCAATATTAAATTTAGCGAGAACATCCGTAACTTGATTGGACTCTCTATAACAGTGGTTATTCACAACATTGGCTTGTTGCATAAGTCTTCGAGTCTCCATGACAATTTTCTGAAACTCCCATGTTCCATGCCAACTTTGTATGGTCCTTTAACATATATTAAATTTAGCGAGAACATCACATTCCAAAACAATATTCAAAATTCCATGAGAGATGCACCAATTCACCCCAAGAAAGGCTTTTGCTTTGGCATAGTTACTAGTACCCCTTCCCACTGGCTATGCAAAGACCAAACTTAAACTCTCACCTAAGTCCCTAATAATACCTCCAGTACCAGTAATCCTTCTTCATTACAGCTACCGTATGTGTTAAGTTTAAACCAACCAAGAGGTGGTTTATCCCACCTTATAATAGTACATTCTATCTTAGGAACAATAGAAATGACTTGAATACCAATGTCTACCCATCTCCATGATACTTCTAGGCTACCAAGATTCTTAGATATTACCCATCTCAAATGATAGATGATATGGTGTTTAAGTCCGGCTAAAGAAGTCCTAGAAGAACCATATCTTAAAGCATACATGTGGTGACCCGATAGGTAATTTTGGGTTTTAGCCTTTATTTCTATATTCTAAGATTTTGAATAGCTCCGCTTAGTGTTCTTCGATTTTCATGAGCAGTCTGTGTCTTTTTTCGGAAACTTTTATGTGAACAATTGAGGAAAGTGTGAATTTTAGCGTTAAAAATGATTTAAGATGACTACGGCCAACATTTTGTGTAACAAGACACAAATCAGTATTTTGACGGTTCCGATAGGTCAGTATCATGATTTGAGACTTGGGCGTATGCACAGAATTGAATTTGGAAGTCCCTAACTCGATTTAACGTGATTTGTTAAAAACTAGTCATTTGAAGGTTTAAAGAATTCCTAAGTTTGACCGTAGGTTGACTTTGTTGCTACCGTATTCACATTTCAGTTCCAGAACTTGGTATAGGTTTATTTCATTATTTATGACTTGTCTACAAAATATGGTGCAAACCTGAGTTGATTTGACGTGATTCGGACGTCCGGTTGTAAATTTGATAGTTCTTAAGTTTCTTTGAAACATTTCATATATTTTTATGTATGATTCATAGTTTTTGGTGTTATTTTGGTGTATTGATCCCGCTAGCAAGTACGTATGATGTTATTACACTTGTGCGCATGCTTTGTTTGGAGCCCGAGGGGCTCAGGGGGGTTTTGGATAGGCTATGGACCATTTCAAATCTAGGAAGTTGTTGCTTTCAGCTATCTGCCGATGTTTGGTTTTTTGTGCTTCGTGATCACGAAGGGAAAATTGGGGCTGGGGCGGAGTTACTCTTCGCGTACGCGAGGTACTGGTCTCCGAGAACATGGTTATGTCTCTGCGAACGCGAAGCTTTATGGGATGTTGGGGGACCTGGGCTGTTAATTTATGCGAACGCGGGCCGTGGCTCGCGAATACGAATGCAAGGTGGGAGCTAAGCCTTCACGAACGCGTAGGCCTTCTGGCCGTTGTTCTTCGCGAATGCGTCAGGTTCTTCGCGAACGCGAAAAGCACCTGGCGCCCAGCCAATTAAATATTCCAAAGTCGGGATTTTCTTCATTTTTCACCATCTCCAAATTTGAGCTCGGCCTAGAGGCGATTTCGAAGAGAAATTTCATCCCCACTTCATAGGTTAGTAGATTTTAACTCATTTACTTTCCATTTCCATCAACATCCATTGATTTCTAACCTTTAATATATGCTCTTTTAGGGTAGAAATTAGGGATATAGGTAACAATTGGGGATTTTAAGATATTAAAATTTAGACCTCAAATTGAGGTTGAATTTCGAAACTAATCACATAATCGGGCTCGGGAGTGAATGGGTAATTGGATTTTGGTCCAAATCTCGGATTTTGACCAAGAGGGCCCGAGGTTGACTTTTATTGACTTTTTTCAAAATCATTAAAGATTGAATCTTTTTCACTCATGGGTAGCTTCTAAAGCTTATTTTGAATTGTATGAACTATATTTGGTTAGATTCGATTTGTTTGGAGACGAATTTTAGAGGAAAGGCCCCGATTGAGCTTGAATTGATTGCGAAATGAGGTGAGTGTCGTGGTTAACCCTAACTTGAGGGATTAGGACTTGTTACTCTACTTGCTACGTGTTTTATGTGTGGAAACAACATATATGTGAGGTGACGAGTACTTATGCATTGTGGTTGGGCTAAATCATGCAGGTGGAACTTATTTCCTTGTGTTTTATTGCATTGTTAATTATGATATCCATGCTGAGGTTAGGTTATTACTTCTTTGATTATTCCTAATTATTGCATATTTCATAATCTTTAAGTATTTTTGGAAGTTGAAGTTTGGTAACTTAGAATCATATTTGACGTTAAATATATCCTCTGCATTATTTATTACTCAGACTCATATTATTAAAATTACATGGTGAGGACGAGTGTAAAAGTACAAAGGGTGGTGCCCTGCCATTGCATTTATCTCATTTATTAAATATTACATAGTGAGAAAGAGAGTAAAAGCACAAAGGGCGATGTCATGCCATTTATCGCATTAACTCATTATTACATGGTGAGGAAGAGAGTAAAAGTATGAAGGGTGATACAATGCCGTTTCAATTGACTTATATCATCATTTTATGGTGAGGGCGAGAATAAAAGCACGTAGGGTGATGCCGTACCATTTTCATATCATTGGTATATCTGATTTCATTGGTTGATGATTACTTGGCTATCTCGTGATTTCATACCTGTCGCAACTGTTATATTTGCCCCCTTTGTATGTCTCCTCCTAGTTTGTACGCTACCATTTTCTGTTATTATTGTTGCTTTATATATACTTGTACAGGTTTATTTACGTAGGTGTCCTGTCATAGCCTCGTCACTACCTTGTCGAGGTTAAGATCGACACTTACGAAGTACATTGGGTCGGTTGTACTCATACTATATTTCTGTATTTCTTGTGCAGATACTGGTATTGACTCCCGCGGTGCGTGAGTTGCGTCAGCTTTGATCTCTGCTTATGAAGACTCGAGGTAGATCTGCTGGCATCTGCAGACCTTGAAGTTCCCTTCCTTTTCCCATTTTTTACTGATCATTTTCATCGAGACATTGTATTTATTTCAGACTTTGTTTGTAGATTTCTAATTGCTCGTGTACTCATGACTCCAGATTTCTAGGAGTAGATATTATTACGCGACTTATATTAGTAATGTGTTAGATTGAGTTTCTTTTTCTCATTGTATATCATCATTGTATATTTAACTGCAAAAATATGATATTTAATTATCTCACGTCGGGTTGACTAGCAAGTAGACGTTAGGCGCCATCACGACCCTGAAGTTGGGATTTCAGATCGTGATAAATTGGTATGAGAGCACTAGGGTGACTAGGTCTCACGAGTCATGAGAAAACTTAGAAGAGTCTGGAGGATCGGTATGGAGACGTCTGTACTTATCTTCTAGAGTCTATGAAGTTTTAGGAAAAATTTCACTTCGTTCCTTCTCTATCGTGCAGTTTTATTCTATCATTCATAATTGAACCATTCTATTCTTGTTCTCTCGCAGATGGCTATAATACATACATGATCTGCAATCGGACAGGTGCCAGAGCCCCCTATGATAACTACTACTGAGGGCGGAGGTCGAGTCAAAGGCCGAGGCAGAGCTCAGCCTAGAGCTCTAGCAGCAACACCTGTAGTTTAGCCTCAGATTGATCACGAGGAGGAGGTCCCAGCTTAGACCGTACCTGTCAGACCAGCTCAGGTCCCAGAAGGGTTTATAACTACTCGAGTGCTTCAGGACGCTATAGTCCGCTTGGTGGACCTTATGGAATGTGTGGCCCAGACCGGTGTATTTCCGGTGGCACCAGCTGTCTCTCAGGCTGGGGGAGGAGAACAGAATCCCTATACTCACACCACAGAGCATATGGCTCCCTTATATCAGGCTCTAGCAACCCATCCAGTTGGGATGGTTTAGCTGTTGTTGCGGCACAGGCCGAAGATAATCCCGCTATGTCTTTCGAGGCCTTGTTGAGGCTGGATAAGTTTACCAAGATCTTCCCTCTTCATTTTAGCGATGCACCTTCTGAGGACCCATAGGATTACTTGGACCATTGTCACGACGTGTTGCGCAACATGGGTATTATTGAGACTAATGGGTCCATTTTATAGTGTTCCAGATTAACGGTTCTGCCAAGAGATGGTGGAGAGATTATGTGTTGACTAGACCAGCTGATTCACCTCCACTTACCTAGGATCTGTTTTCACAACTATTTCAAGAGAAGTTCATTCCCTTCACTCTGAGAGAGGATTACCGCAGGCAGTTCGAGCGCCTTTAGCAGGGTAGCATGCTTGTTACCCAGTTTGAGACTCAATTGGTGGACCTAGCCCGTCATACTATTATCTTGCGCTCTACTAATAGGGAGAGAGTGAGAAGATTCATTGATGGGCTCACTTTCATTATCAGGCTATAGATGACGAAGGAGACCGAAGATGATATTTATTTTTAGAGGGCCGTAAAGATTTTTAGATGGATCGATATGGTTTGTGTTCAGGTGAGGGGGCTAGTAACTAATAAGAGGCCTCATCATTTTGGTGGTTTCATTGTTGCCTTATTTTCAGGAAGGGGTGCTTTTGGTAGAGGCCATCCTCACATGCCGTTTTAGTCAGCACTTCAAGCATCCCACAATACTTCAGGTAGTCATGGTCCTTATGTGTCTCATCCTGAGCAGCTAGTCTACAGTGTACCATCACCTCCTATTAGTGCACCTTCGATCTAGAGTTATTAGAGTGGTTATCAAGGACGACAAGGCCAACTCCAGGGTCAGCAGTCACAATAACCGAGGGCTTGTTAAACTTGTGAAGATCCGAGGCATCTTTCTTGATTTTGCCCTAGATCATAAGGTGGCATGCACCAGCAGTGTTCTCGTGCCATGATTCCAGCACTAGTTGCATCACCGACCAGTCATCCAACTAGAGGCAGGGTGTCAAGCTGCCATAGGTGGAGGTCAGGCCATTAGAGGTCGACGCCAACCAACTAGTGGCCGTCCGAATGAGCGGAGGTTATAGTAGTGGGGCTAAGTCCTATTTTTATGCATTCCCAGCTAGTCCCGAGGCCGAGTCATCTGATGCTGTCAGCACATGTATTGTTCCAGATTGCCATAGTGATGTTTCAGTTCTATTTGATCCGGGCTTTACTTATTCCTACGTGTCATTCCATTTTGCTTCATATATGGTTATGCCTCATAATTCTTTAAGTGCTCCTGTGTATGTGTCCACGCCTATAGGAGATTCTATTATTGTAGATCGTGTCTATCGCTTATGTGTGATTACTATTGGGAGTCTTAAGACTAGTGCAGACCTCCTACTGCTTGATGTGGTGGACTTTGATGTGATTTTGGGCATGGATTAGCTGTCCCCATATCATGCTATATTGGAGTATCACGCCAAGACAGTAACTTTAGCCATGCCATGTTTTCCTTGATTAGAGTGGAGAAGGACTCTTGGTCATTCTACCAACATGGTTATTTCTTATGTGAAGGCTAGACGTATGGCCGAGAAGGGATGTTTAACTTATTTGGCCTATATTCGCGATTCTAGTGCGGAGGTTCCTTCCATGGATTCGGTACCAGTTGTGCGTGATTTTTCAGAGGTGTTTCCTGCAGATTTGGAGGGGATGCCACCTGACAGAGATATTGACTTCTGTATTGACTTGGCTCCAGGAACGCAGCCTATTTTGATTCCACCATACCGTATGGCCTCGCCGGATTTGAAGGAACTGAAGGAGTAGTTGCTAGATTTTCTTGATAAGGGATCCGTTAGACCTGATGTCTCGTCTTGGGGTGTGCCTGTATTGTTCATGAAGAAGAAGGATGGTTTGATGAGGATGTATATAGACTATCGATAGTTGAACAAAGTCCCTATCAAGAACAAGTATTCGTTGCCGAGGATTGATGATTTATTTGATCAGCTTCAAGGTGCCAAAGTGTTTTTGAAGATCGATTTGAGGTCTGGCTACCATCAGTTGAAGATTAGGGATTCAGATGTCCTTAAGACAGCTTTTCAGACTCGGTATGGGTGTTATGAGTTCCTAGTGATGTCATTTGGGTTGACAAATGCCCCAACAACATTTATGGATTTATTGAACCGGGTATTTAAGCCCCATTTAGATTATTTTATGATCGTATTCATTGATGATATCTTGATCTACTCTCACAGTCGAGAGTAGCATGAGCAGTATCTTTGGATTGTACTTCAGACTATGAGAGATAGTCAGTTATATGCCAACTTTTTAAAGTGTGAGTTTTGATTTGACTCGATTGCCTTTTTGCGGCATGTTATATCGGACAATGGCATTAAAGTGGATCCTAAGAAGATTGAGGCGGTTCAGAACTAGCCTAGATCTACTTCAGCTACAGAGATTCAGAGTTTCCTGGGTTTGGCAAGTTATTATCGCGGGTTCGTGGAGGGGTTTTCATCCATAGCATCCCCATTGAATCAATTGACCCAGAAAGGTTCTATATTCAGGTGGTCCGATAAGTATGAGTTGAGATTTTAAAAGCTCAAGACTTCTTTGACTACAACGCTAGTATTGGTGTTGCCCACAGGTTTAGGATCCTACACCATGTATTGTGATGTATCACGTATTAGGCTTGGTGCAATATTGATGCAGGATGGCAGAGTTATTGCATATGCGTCACGACAATTGAAGGTTCATGAGAAGAATTACCTTCTTCATGACCTAGAGTTGACAACCATTGTTCATGCACTAAAGATTTAAAGGCGTTATCTCTACGGCGTGTTGTGTGAGGTGTTCCTGGATCATCAGAGTCTATAGTACTTGTTCAAGCAAAAGGATATCAACTTGTGGTAGATGAGGTGCTTGGAGTTGTTAAAAGACTATGATATCACCATTTTGTATCATCCCGGAAGGCCAACATGGTGGTCGACGTCTTGAGTAGAAAGACTGTGAGTATGGGTAGCCTTGTGTATATTCCGGTTGGGGAGAGACTGCTAGCATCAGATGTTCAGGCCTTGGCCAATCAGTTCGTGAGGTTAGATATTTCGGAGCCCACTTATGTTCTAGCTTGCACAATATCTTGGCTTTCTTTGTATAAGCGCATCATTGAGAGCAACAATATGACGACCTCCATTTGCTTGTCCTTAAGGACACGGTGCGACACGGTGGTGCCAAGCAGGTTATTATCAAAGATGATGTGGTATTGCGGATGCAGGATCGGATTTGTGTGCCTAATGTGGATGGGCTTCATGAGTTGATTCTTGAGGAGGCCCACAGTTCATGGTATTCCATTCATCCGAGTGCCACCAAGATGTATCAGGATTTGCAGCAACATTATTGGTGGAGAATAATGAAGAAGGATATAGTTGTATATGTGGCTCAGTGTTTGAATTGTTAGAAAGTAAAGCATGAGCATCAAAGGCCTGATAGTTTGCTTTAGAAGCTTGAAATTCCCGAGTGGAAGTGGGAGGATATTACCATGGATTTTGTTGTTGGGCTCCCATGGACTTCGAAGAAATTTGACGCAGTATGGGTCATTAAGGACAGGTTAACCAAGTCGACACATTTCATTCCAGTAGCAGTTACCTATTCTTCAAAGCGATTGACTGAGATTTATATCTGCGAGATCGTTCGTCTTCATGGTGTACCTATGTCCATCATTTCCGATCGGGGTACACAGTTCACATCTCACTTCTGGAGGGCCATACAACATGAGTTAGGCACACAAATCGAGTTGAGTACAGAATTCCATCCCCAGACGGATGGTTAGTCCGAGCGCACCATACAAATATTGGAGGATATGCTTCGTGACTGCGTTATGGATTTCAGGGGTTCTTGGGATCAGTTCTTTCCACTTGCAAAGTTTTCTTACAAATATAGTTACCAACTGAGTATTCAGATGGCTCCCTATGAGGCATTATATGGTAGGCAGTGTCGTTCGCCAGTTGGTTGGTTTGAGCCGGGAGAGGCTCGGTTGTTGGGTACCGATTTGGTTTAGGATGCCTTGGAAAAGGTCAAGATAATTCAGGATCGACTTCGCATAGCTCAGTCTAGGCATAAGAGTTATGCCGGTCATAGATTTTGTGATGTCGCATTTATGGTTAGAGAGAGAGAATCGTGCTTCGGGTTTCACCCGTAAATGGTGTTATGAGGTTCGGAAAGAAGGGCAAGTTGAGCCCTAGGTGTATCGGACCCTTTGAGATTCTTGAGAGAGTGGGTGAGGTGGCCTACAAGATTGCATTGCCAACTAGTTTATCAGAAGCTCACCCGGCATTCCTTGTCTCCATGCTCCAAAAGTACCACAATGATCCGTCCTATGTGTTGGATTTCAGCTCTGTCCAATTGGACAAGGATTTGACTTATCAGAAGGAGTCGGTGGTCGTTCTAGCCTTGCAGGTTCGGAAGTTGAGGTCTAAGAGTTATCCTTCAGTTAGAGTACAGAGGAGAGGACAACCGACCGATGCAGCCACACGAGAGTTTGAATCCGACATACGGAGTAGATACCCACACCTTTTCACCAGCCCAGGTACCTTTCTATGTCCATTCGAGGACGAATTTTTGTTTTAGAGGTGGAGAATGCGATGACCCGATAGGTCATTTTGGGTTTTAGCCATTATTTCCATGTTCCAAGAACTCAAATAGCTCCGTTTAGCGTTCCTCAATCTGCGTGTGCAGTCCGTGTCTTTTTGGAGAAAATATTTATATTAAAAATTCAGGAAAGTGTGAAATTTATCTTTAAAAATAATTTGAGTTGACTACGATCAATATTTTGTGTAAACAGACTCTGATCAGTATTTTAACGGTCCTAGTGGGTTCGTATCTTAATTTGGGACTTGGGCGTCTGCCTAGAATTGCATTCGAAAGTCCCTAACTTGACTTAATGTGATTTGTTGAAAACTAGTAATTTGAAGGCTTAAAGAATTTTTAAGTTTGACCATACATTGACTTTATTGCTACCGGGTTCAGATTTTAGTTCTGAAACTTGGTATAGGTTCATTTCACTATTTATGACCTGTCTACAAAATTTGGTGCAAAACGGAGTTGGTTTGACGTGATTCGAATGTCCGGTTGTAAATTTGAAAGTTCTTAAATTTCTTTGAAATATTTCATACATTTTGATGCCCGATTAATAGTTCTGGGTGTTTTTTTGTGTCTTGATCGCATGAGCAAGTTCATATGATGTTATTACATTTGTGTGCATGTTTAGTTTGGAGCCTGAGGGGATCAAGTGGGTTTTGGATAGGCTACGAACCATTTGGAACTTAGTAAGTTGCTGGTTTCAGCTATCTGCTGATGTCTGGTGTTTTGTGCTTCGCGATCGCGAATCTACTCTCGCGAATCTACTCTCACGATCGTGAAGGGAAGATTGGGATTGGGCGGATTTACTCTTCGCAAACGCGAGGTACTTGTCGCGAATGCAAAGCGAAGGGGGGCTTACCCTTTGCAAACACGACTGTGTGTCCACGAACGCGAAGCTTTGTTGGATCTTGGTGGAGCTGGGCTATTACTTTACGCGAACGTGGGTTGTGGCTCGCGAACGCAAAGGAAGGTGGGAGCTAAGCCTTCGCGAACACGTATGTGACATCACGAACGCGTAGGCCTTTTGGCCATTGTTTTTCGTGAACGTGTCAGGTGCTTCGCGGACGCGAAGAGCACCTGACGCCGAGTGAAGTAAATCCCAAATTCGGTATTTTCTTCATTTTTCACCATCTCTAAATTTGAGCTCGGCCTAGTGGTGATTTTTGAAGTTGAATTTCATCCCCACTTCATAGGTTAGTAGATTTTAACTCGTTTTCTTTCATTTTCATCAACACTCATTGATTTCTAACCTTTAGTCTATGCTCTTTTAAAAATTGGGGATTTTGAGAAATTGAGATTTAGACCTCAAATTGAGATCAAATTTCGAAACTAATCACATAATCGGGCTCGGGGGTGAATGGGTAATTGGGTTTTGGTCTGAATCTCAGATTTTAACCAAGCGGACATGGGGTTGACTTTAGTTCACCTTTTCCAAAATCATTATAGATTAAATCTTTTTCACTCGTACCCAGTTTCTAAAGCTTACTTTGAATTGTTTGAACTATATTTGGTTAGGTTCGATTGGTTTGGAGGAAAATTTTAAAGGAAAGGCCTCAGTTGAGATTTGAATTGATTGCGGAATGAGGTAAGTGTCGTGATTAACCTTGATTTGATGGATTAGGACTTGTTACTCTATTTGCTATGTGTTTTATGTGTGGTAACAACATATATGTGAGGTGACGAGTACTTATGCATTGTGGTTGGTCTAAAGCATGCAGGTGGAACTTATTTCCTTATGTTTTATTGCATTGTTAATTATGATATCCATGCTTAGGTTAGGTTATTACTTTTTTGTTATTCCTTCCGTAATTATTGCTTATTTCATAATTTTTGAGTAATTTTGGAAGTTGAAGTTTGGTATCTTGGCATCATATTTGACATTAAGTACATCCTCCACATTATTAATTACTCAAATTCATATTATTATCATTACATGGTGAGGAAGAGTGTAAAAGCACGAAGGGTGATATCGTGTCATTGTATTTTTCTCATTTATTTATTATTACATAGTGAGGAAGAGAGTAAAAGCATGAAGGGCGATGACGTGCCATTTATCTCTTTCATTTATTATTACATGGTGAGAAAGAGAGTAAAAGCAGGAAGGACGATGCTATGCCATTAATCTCATTTATTCATTATTACATAGTGATGAAGAACGTAAAAGGACGAATGGTGATGTGCCATTTCATTTTATTTATATCATCATTTCATGGTGAGGGCGAGAGTAAAAGAACGAAGAGTGATACCGTGCCATTTTCATATCATTGGTATATCCGATTTCATGGGTTGATGATTACTTGGCTATTTCGTGATTTCATACCTGTCGTAGCTGTTATATTTGACCCCTTTGCATGTTCCCTCCTAGTTTGTACGTTACCATTCTATCTTATTATTACTGCTTTATATATAGTTGTACATGTTTATTTACGTATGTGTAGCCTCGTCACTACTTCGTCAAGGTTAGGCTCGACACTTACAGAGTATATTGGGTCGGTTGTACTCATACTACACTTCTGCACTTCTTGTGCAGATACAGTTAGTGTGAGTCAGCTTGGATCACTACTTACGAAGACTTGGGGTAGATCTGCTAGCGCCCGCAGACCTTGAAGTCCCCTTCCTTTTCTCATTTTTTACTGTTCATTTCCTTCACGACAGTGTATTTATTTTAGACTCTATTTGTAGATTTCTAGTTGCTCGTGTACTCGTGAATCCAAATTTCATAGAGTAGATATAATTACGCGACTTATATTAGTACTATGTTAGATTGGGTTTCTATTTCTCGTTGTATATCATCATTGTATATTTAACTGCTAAAATTAGCTATTTAATTATCTCATGTAAGATTGCCTAGTAAGTGGATGTTAGGCGCTATCATCACCCCGAGGTTGGGATTCCGGGTCGTAACAACACCTTTCCAAATCTCCCAACAAACTACAATAGGGATAATTCTAAGAAGTACCCAGTGAATGGTATTCTTAGGCTTCACAGACCACCATTTGGAAAAGAGAATTTTAAAGGGTGTAGGTTCCCATGCCAAACCAAAACGAGTACCAAAGAAATTCCATAAACAAGCAGCCAGTTCCTCAAAAATAAAAGTATGATAAATTGTCTCACTTTGTGCGATTCTGCAGCAAATACATCTGGAATAAATTTGCTTTCCGAATCTGATCAACATCACCTCATCAAATGGAAGTTTGTTTTTCAGCAATCTCCAGTCCAGGAAATACATTTTAAAAGGCAAGAGATGTCTTTCAAGGATAGGATCCTTGTCTTATGATTGTCTAATACAACTCCAACAAGAAGAAACAGAGAAGAAACCATTAGTAGCTGGCATCCAAATAGGAGTATGAGGTAAAGCATGGTCACCAATATGGTTACTAAGAATCTGCTCAGCATGGAATTCCGGAAAATGCAAGTGCTCAATATTCCAATGGCCATTCAGTATAATTTCTTTTATAAGTTTCTTCCTTGGATATTCATATGCTGAAATGATTTGGCCAATAACCCTCATTCTAGTCCAATTATCCCATCATAGACTAGCATTTCTAACATTTATTTTCCATAGCAGTTTGTCTTTAGTATTTTCCTTCATATGTATCAACTTTTTCCAACATTGAGACTGTCCAGGCATCCATGTTTTTTCTACAGGATGAGCAAGTCTGTAATATTTAGAATTGAGAAAATTATGCCATAAAGATTGACAAGTTCTAACCCCCCACTACCTTTTCATAGCTAGTGCATCACTGATATCTTCCATAGATCTAAATCTAGTCCCACCTTCCTCACCTGGGAAGCACATGTGTAGCGATGAGCTCCAATGATACCTCTGCTTGCCTTCTGTTGAGTCCCAATAAAATCTAGCCATTTGCCTCTCAATCTGCTTGAAGACAGTTTTAGAAGGATTCATTGCTGCCAACAAATGAAGAGATTGAGATTGCAAAACATGTTTGATTAAGAGTGCCCTTCCCCCATAGATAATAGTTTACTCCGTCAACCTGTTGCTCTTTTGAATATTTTAGATACTGCCTCCATCTTCTTCCTACCAACATGTAAGGAGCAACCTAAATACATGATAGGGAATTCCTTATGCTTGTAGCCTATGATTTATTTAATTCTAAGAATATTAGAAGTAATAATGTTTGGTGTTACTAGAAAGCAACTTTTATCATAATTAATGTTTTGGCCAGAACAATCCTCATAGTTGTGGAGTTGATGTTTAACCAAGCTCAAATACATCTAATTCTGTTACACCCCAACTTTTTGTACGTGAGAGTACGCCATGAGTCAATTGATGTAAGCACAGAAATGAGATCGTCTTTAAAAGTACATAAAGTAAGTTAATCATGTTACCTTGAAAGTTACAAATCTTTAAGATCTTAGATAACTAGTACCAAGATGGTTGAAAAGCTTAGAATCTAAACAAATTGATTAAAATAAGTTTCGTCGAATGTCGACAAGTTGAGAATGTTATAACATGTACTTATGGGGTGATACTAGGGTGCTTAACATGATAATGAGGTTATGTTATAAGTTATTTTAGTTGTATGATATTAGTGTATTACGTTTTGAAGTCAAGCGAGTTCTGGAACAAAAGTTGGCAAAGGTCATCACAAGTTACATTCATAAATGTACTGAAAATTTTGACAAATGTAGTTGAGCTTTTCTCCCAATATACATATAATTACGGGATGATCCACCTACAAAATTAAATAACTATGAGTCTAATTTCTAACGCATTAAACTGTTCGTCGATATGACATCCGAGTAGAGAAATATTCACATTTTGGTGAAACCAAGCACGCAGCTCCCAATGGGACCCACTTAGGTGGTGGACGACCCTTGAACATTTTAAAGTGGTTGGACGGCTTAATTTTGGTCATTTTCGACCAAAAACAGTTCCCAAAACGATCTCAACACCTATCTAACAGTTCTCCAAGGTACCAAGTCGAATCCAAGGTGGTTGTACCTAGACCTAACCTCAAAAGTTAGCCTGGGTGAAGAAGAGAGCCTATATGGTGTTGTGATGTCATTAAAGATGCTTGTAAGCTAAAAAAGCTTTGGTTGGAGTTTGTATGATTATTTAAGGTATGTATAACACCATATTGCTTGGGATTAAGTTTATCTATGTGTTGGTTAAGTCATTTGGATGAATAATTACAAGATAGAACTTGAAGTTGTATAAGAGGTTGTTGTCTCTTATTGGACTATTTTGCAGGTGTGTATATGACTTCATTTGGCTGGAAATTGTGGGTAATAGCTTGGTTATAATGTTCTTATTGTTTTTAAACTTGTCCATATGTTAATTATGTTGATGACGTTGTAAATAGGAGAAGAAGAAACCACATAATACCTAGAAGTTGTCCATGTTATTGTTATATATTGTTGGGTTGTTAGATGTTACTTTTATGATGGATATAAGGTTGGAATTTCTTTTCAATATATATGTTTATATGCTGGACCTTTTGGTGGCGTTGTAAGTACTTGGGCGATGGGAAAAAGAGTTGGGGTTTGGTTCCAATCCAAGCTTGTTGCTCGTCGTGTTAGATTGTAGTTCTGTTGGTGACGTTTGTGCAGTTGTTGTTGTGTAGAGTGAATTGTGTTGATGGGATACTGGGTGTGTTGTGCTGCTGAAAGTATGTATTTGAAGGTTGTATGCGTTCTTGTTGTTTTTATGGACTTAGGGAAGTAAGGAAAATATGAGAGATGTTGCCCGTTTTAATAAAACATAAACTTGTCATTCGTTGTATGTTAAATGAATCTTTCATAGCTTAATGATAGCATTATGATAGTTTTTGTAGATTAAAGTGCGATGAAATGATTTCAACATGGTTATTGGATAGACTATGATAAGGTATGTTAAGGTATCTATTATTTCATTTTGGCAGGATATGATATAAACGAAACGAGCAAACGTGCAACTTTCACAAATGACTCTATTCTTAGAAGTACTAGGGGTGCCTATGTTCTTGATTCCTTATGTGTCCTATTAATATATCAACTGTTCACAAGTCTCAAAAAATACGTAAGTTGATAAAGTTTATTTTATGATATTAAACGAAGGCATATTGATCATACGACATTCCGATATATCTTATCGACTTACATACTTATGCATTGCATTCATTTATACAAGTACATCGACCCATGACCAGATGATGTTATATACACGTATATTATATGTATATGGGTAGGGGTAAAGGTTATGGCGTTATAGACACACCACCACCTGATCCGCTGGTATACTTTGATGATTTCGCCAACAGAGGCTGAGATGATATGATGGGATGCCCTCAGAGGCTTGATGATGTTATGTACGCATATACCTATGCATGATATGACATTTATATACATATGTATGACATTATAAATGTTTCGTGATTCACAGAGTTGTTCAGACTTATAGGTTGAGTCCTTTACTCCATTGTTCTTTCACGTCTGTAATATATATGCTTTATTTCCTTACATACTCAGTACTTTATTCGTACTAACGTCACTTTTGCCTGGGGACTCTGCGTTTCAGGCCCGTAGGTCCCGGTAGATAGGTTGATAGTCTTTCTAGTAGGCTATCAGCTCATCGGAAGGTGTTGGCGCACTCCACTTTCTCCGGAGTTGCCTATTTGGTCTATATGCTTTGGACATGTATTGATTGGTTTGACTGGGCCCTGTCCTAATCTTTATGACGTTTATGTACTCTTAGAGGCTTGTAGACAGACGTCATGTATATGGATACTTGTATGGCCTTGTCGGCCTATAGTTTGAGTGTACAAATGATCATGTCGGCCTTATAGGCCCGTATGTCACATGTATAAGTTTGTACAATATGTTGGTCGTTCTATGTTGAGTATTCTCTTATGTTTAATTCTGGTTATCTCATGACGGCCCTTCTAGACCATTTACCCATGATGGTATGATAGTAAAAATATGTTACGTTGGTACTCGGTTGGGTCAGGCACCGGGCGCGCGTCGCAGACCATCGATTTGGGTCATGACAAAGTGGTATTAGAGCATTTCTATCCTAGGAAATCTACAAGTCGTGTCTAGTAAAGTCTTGTTTATGGGTGTGTTGTGCACCACACTTATAAGCATGAAACTACATGGCATTTACGACTGTCACTCTCTCTTCTTATTCTAGATCGTGTGGCATAGCTCAGTTGTAAGAATTCAAACTCCTAAATTCTATTTTATTCGTAATAAAACGATACCTACTTCCGGAAAAACAGTAGGTAAGAGATTGAATGCGGTTTTGGAAGAGTTGAGTTAGAGAAACTCGATTTTGCATCATGCTTATGATGAGTAAATGTGAGGTCTTTAGCAAATCATGTGTGTACCAAGACATGTAAGCTTCTTGATAAGGATACCTAAGGAATGAATATCTTTCCGCCCATATGATAAAAAGGAATAAGAGAATCACAATGTAGATACAAGCTTCAACAAGTAAAAGAAGCAAGGTGAAGAAGGATACGAGGTACCCAGTTAGTGAAGATTATCAGTATTTACAATTCAAGTACAGAAGTATAAGAATTTTGAGTTACTTTCAATAGTAACATAGATATATACAATCCGCCACACCCATCTCAGTTATAACCTATGGGAGCTAATAAAATGGTGGATGGATTGTTATCATTAGCTAACATTTCCAAAGGATAGTGCAAACGTGGTAATAGATCTCCTTGTGAGACACCCAAATAGTGCACTCTAGAATAGTACAGTAAGATATGGATACTAGAATGTTCAGAAATTTTAGAAGATAGGCAATGGAATCTAAGAAGGGATAAATATTTGCTTTAGTATGGATCCTGTCCCTAGTAAAGAGAAAATGTTAGGAGACCCGAAGAGCCAGTGGATGGAGCAAGGGGGAGATAAAAGTGAAAGAATGTTTTGTTGAAGTTTTCAAGTAATTGACAAAATATTAGCAGGAGAATAAGAAGAGAGTAAATGAAACATTATGAGATATGATAAATGGGTGATAACAGTAAATCAAAATATGACAGAATGACAGAGTCTATAGTCAAGTGAAGGAAAATACAAGAGGTGACAGGCCTTGAGACAATAAAACTGTATAAGCCATAAAGGCATACCCTTAGTTCGAGAAATGAGTTGGTGACTCGAACTGTAATGACCCGGTCGGTCGTTTTGAGAGTTGTAGCCCAGTTCCCCAATTTACTTCTCATTTTATGCTTTATAGCTGCTATGTGACTTGCCGGAGTAGTTGGTTCGGGTCCGGAAAGGTTTCGAATGAATTAAGACACTTAGTCTCAAGGTTGAAAGCTTAAGTTAAAATGGTTGACCGAATGTTGACTTATGTGTAAACGACTCCGGAATGGAGTTTTTATGGTTCCGTTAGCTCCTTTGAGTGATTTTGGACTTAGAAGTGTGTCCAGATTGTGATTTGTAGATCCGTAGTTGAATTAGGCGTGAAATGGCGAAAGTTAAAAATTTAGAAGTTTGACTGAGAGTGGACTTTGTAGTTACCAGGCACAGATTGGGGTTCCGAGAGTTGAAGTAGGTTCATGGTGTAATTTGTCACTTGTGTGCACAACTTGAGGTCAATCGGATGTGATTTGATATGTTTCAGCATCGTTTGTAGAAGTTGGAATTTCTTAGTTTTTATTAGGCTTGAATTGGGGTGCGATTCGTGTTTTTGATGTTGTTTGATGTGATTTGAGGGCTCGGCTAAGTTTGTATTGTGTTTTAGGACTTGTTGATATATTTGGTTGAGGTGTCAGGGCCTCGGGTGGAGTTTGGATGGTTAACGGATCAAGTTTGGAATTTGAAAGACTCCTGAAGTGCACCAGGTCTGGTGCGATCCCACCTGCATAGTTTTGATAGCAGGTGCAAGCTCGCAGAAGTGAGCAAGGAATCGCAGAAGAGGCTTTGAAAGAAGTGGGCAGTGGTCGCATGTGCGAGGTTATTTTCCGCACCTGCGCGGTCGCAGATGCGACGTATTGGGCGTAAAAGTAGACTTTGGCCAGCTAGGGGGGTTGTGCAGGTGCGAAGGGAATTTCTGCACCTGCGAGTTTGCAGATGCGGAGAAAGTATCGCAGAATCAAAGGGGGGCCTGGTGCGGCAGGTCCGCAGAAGCGGAGGAACGTTCGCAAAAGAGGAACTGCATGTGCGGTTAAGTGATCAACAGAAGTGAAAAGGTTAGGCAGTGTATTAAAACGAGGGTTCCGAGATGTTTTTCATTTTTGAACATTCCAAGCTCGGGAATAGGCGATTTTGAGAGGGATTTCGAAGGGATTCTTGAGGTAAGTCACTTGTGGTTTAATTTGCTCAATATTTTTGTTTCCTCATTGATTTTATTGCCTAGATTGTGTGGTTTTAAGGTGTAAAATGGGGGGGGGGGG
>AWOL01S0004362.1:1224-19943 GCA_000715115.1 Nicotiana otophora
TTGGCCTTTCTGATCTTCTCAGAGGTTGAGGTTGTTCTTCTCCCTAAGTGGGGTGATCCACTTGCTCGACAACATCATCAAGATGCTCCCCCTGCTCAATAACCTCACCAGGTTGCTCCCCCTGCACGGCAACCTCGTCGGTCGTACTTTCTGCACTTGTGGGATTGTTAGAAGTAGAAGGAATAGCAACAAGGTTAGGAATAATACCATTCTTGTCCTTCTCTGACATATCATCAGCAGTTCCAACTTCACTTTCTTGGAAGACTATATCTCTACTTCTGATGACCTTCTTCTTTACGGGATACCACAATCTGCATCTGAATTCTTCATCTCCATATCCGATGAATATGCAAGGAACAGATTTATCATCCAGCTTTGTTCTCTGCTCCTTTGGTATATGTGCAAAAGCTTTGCAACCAAACACCTTCACATGCGAGTAGGATACATCCTTGTTGGTCCAAACTCTCTCTGGGATGTCAAACGCCAACGGAACTGATGGGCTCCTATTGATCAGGTAATAGGTTGTTTGATCTACTTCACCCCAAAATGACTTAGGCAGTTTAGCCATTCTGAGCATATATCTCACCTTCTCCATAATGGTACGGTTTATCCTTTCGGCTACGCCATTGTGTTGTGAGGTTCCAGGAACTGTCTTTTCATGGCTGATCCCATGGTTTGAACAGTACTCTTCAAATTCCCTTGAAGTGTACTCACCTCCATTGTCACTTCGGATATGATTTAGCTTTTGACCTGTCTCCCTTTCCACCATAGCATGAAATTTCTGGAAAATGTGAAACACCTGATTTTTGGTTTTCAAAATATAAACCCATAATTTTCGTGAAGCAACATCAATAAAAGTAACAAAATATTTGTTACCGCTCATCGATTCAATTTTCATTGGACCACAAATATCAGAATATATCAAATCAAGTATGTTCAATTTTCTTTCAGGCGATGTCTGAAATGAGACTCTATGCTGCTTACCAAATAAACAATAGTCACAGGGTTTTACTGTTGTACCTTTGGCATAAGAAATGAGTAATTTCTTGGCAAGAATCTACAATCTTTTCTCTCTCATATGACCCATTCTTTTGTGCCACAAATCTGCAGAAATCTCATCTTGTGCCGCATTCAATTCACCCTGGCATATTTCTGTATTTGTCCTGTACAACGTGCCATGAGCAACTCCCTTTGCAATCACCAATGATCTCTTGGTGAGTCTCTACTTTTGATTTGCAAAATAATTCTCGTATCCATCTCGGTCTAAAGCAATTCCCGAGATCAAGTTCATCCGCAAATCAGGTACATGTCGCACATCCTTCAGAACCAATGTGCATCCGACATTTGTCTTGATACAAATGTCACTAATCCCCGCAATCTTTGAGTAACTTGTGTTATCCATTCTCACAAGACCGAAATCACCTACTACATATCTGCAAAAAAGATTTCTTACCGGTGTGGCTTGGTAAGATAGTGATGTATCAACCACCCATTCTGACTCTGAACCTGATAAGTGCATGCATTCTTCTTCCTCGTTTATATAGAGGACAACATTATCATTGTTTTGCACCATGGAGGTTGTGTTGTCGTCATTCTCCTGGCCACTAGTTTCACCTTTGCCCTTCGTTGGATTTGGACAATCTTTTTTGAAGTGACCTGGTTGATCACAATTGTAGCAATTTCTAGCTCTTGATTTGGATCGGTTCTTAGACTTTCCACGAGCTCCGGATCTACCATAGTTGCTGGAACTCCTTTGGTAACTCCTGCCTCTACCTTCTGTGATGAGAGCATGTCCTTAACTTTCAGGCTTCTTTCTCATCTTCTCATTGAGTAAAAGAGCCGATGTGATATCTTTCAACTCAATAGTAGTCTTACCGTGCAGGATGGTTGTTGCTAGATTATCGTACGAAGATGGCAACGAGTTCAATAACAAGATGGCTTTATCTTCTTCCTTTATTTTCACTCCGAGATTGGCGAGCTGTGTGATTAGTCCGTTAAACAAATTTAAATATGACAAAAAATTTGTACCTTCACCCATGTGTAGGGCGTATAGTTGCTTCTTCATGTACAATTTATTTGTTAGCATTTTGGACATGTATAGGCTTTCCAACCTTGCCCAAATGCCACGTGCGGGGTCTTCATCAATGATGTTATTTACCACATCATCTGATAAGTGTAACATGATTGCACTAGCACCCCTTTCATCTAAGTCAGCACAATCCTCAGCTTTCATGGTATCGGGCATTTTGGCATCAGCATCTAGTACCTTATGTAATCCTTGTTGGATGAGCAGATCTCTCATCCTTCTTTGCCATGTTGAGAAACCGCTATTTTCGATAAATTTTTCTACCTCATACTTTACTCCGGATATTTTTATTTTTCACCGAGTATAGTACTACCGACAGCGAATAGAATTTTTGTGAACGAGCAGAACCTGTGCTCTGATACCAGTTGTTGGGAATAAACCCCCTAAAAAATAATATTCACAGTAATAAAAGCGGAATAATTATGTAGCACCAAGATATGGTAATTAGTAAGAAAAAGAGTGACAACGACACCAAGATTTTTACGTGAAAAACTCTTTGAATAAGGGAAAAAACCACGGCCCCTAGACGAGCAACTGATATCATTATAGCAAGGAATTTTACACTTTGTCGGTCCGACTAATACTCCAAAGACCACTACAACACTCAAAAGAAATAATCCTCTTTTGATATTCTCACCTCACACAATATCGCTCACTCTCTATTTTTTTCACAGACTATTTTCTTATACCTTGTCTGTGAAACTCCACTCTTTCTTTCTCTCTTTGTTGGTCTGTGGAAATGAGAGTTGAAGATCTCATTTATAACCGAAGCCTCACTCTCTAAAGCCTACTATATTTGACAATTTGCACACATTTTTTCTTATTTTTCTTCAATGTTGACAATTCAACAAAGTTGGCTACCAAATCAAAGAAAGTTTCCTTAGGCACATGCCTATTACTTTGGCTATTGAATGAGATGGAACTCAGGAAAGCTGTCTGTGAAGCTGGTAGTGAGAAGTGTCTTCAACTCTTTCTTTAAATAGTTGTTCCTCTTGATGCAGTATCACCAGTTCATATTTGTTGAAGATCTTCCTTGATATGGTTTACTGATTTTTCTCATAGTTGAAGTGCTTGGTTCCTTTTTGAGATTTGACCGTTGAATAAAATTTCTTTTATAGCAGTAGCATCATTAATTCCCTTGGCATAAATTGATTGCTTCAAAGTGTACTTGAATAGCAAATCTCCTCTGTATTAGATGGCAGACCTTTGACGATTCTTACCATACTTGGACTTGGTCTTTTTTATCTCATTAGGAGAGAATCTTGATTTAAGGAATGATTCTTTAATAATTGATCCCATTCATTTTATAACAAAGATTCTTTAATAATTGATCTCATTCCTTTTATAACTCAACACTGACATCTCCTTTATTCATGCCTATGTAGGAACTTGCAGAATTCTTCTTAGAATATTAGCTATCTTCTTTCCTTTTGTGCAAGATCACCTATTTTGAATTTGCCATCTAGTATTTTGCTTTCTT
The DNA here is from genome assembly GCA_000715115.1 of Nicotiana otophora. NCBI lineage: Eukaryota > Viridiplantae > Streptophyta > Magnoliopsida > Solanales > Solanaceae > Nicotiana > Nicotiana otophora. Next base: position 4,791 of record AWOL01S0004362.1, read on the forward strand.
CCCTTGCAGGATCTTTATGTTATTTTCCCAGTGTATTGATTGACCCATTGATCTTGTCCTTCTTCCTCTTGGTTTGGCATTCTTCCAACATTTTGTGCTAATCTCATCTAGACCGTGACCATGTTTGAGATTTCTTTCCGAATAACTTTTCCTTGGGCAATCTTCTTTCTTTTTCCAGGATTTCTTATTCCTTTTGGACCGCCTTCTTGCTGTATCACTTTGTTGAAAATTGAGCGCGCTTCTTCTTATGACAGGTTATTTAGACAACCCAAGAGAGTTTCAATATCTTCTTCTTTGACTTTGGATCTGGACTTTTTTCTTCCAATATGAAGATATTAATGGCCATTTATTATTTTCACAATTATGAAAATGATTTCCTTTTGAGAAGATCTTAATATATCTTTTGTCTCCTTTATTGAGTAAAATATCAACCTTGGACCTTTTCAATATTTTTCTTGATTGTTGTAAGTAAGAACCTTCCTTGTATTGAATCTTCTTCCTCCGGTGCTTAAGCTTCCATCTTTGGCGTAATGAATATCTCATTTTGCCCTTAATTCTTGCCTCTTGATTTATGTACTTGAATTAATAATCCAATCAAATCCTTATTCATTTAACCTGTCAAAAATAAATTCACACAACTAAATATTCTTTGATTAAAACTTATGTTGGTTCATCAAAATCAATACGTGAAATCTTGAGGCTAACATGGATGACTTATGAAAAAGATATATAAATTATAAGGAGTATAGAAATTAGAATTCGGACAGAGATGTGTTTCTGAAAGTCGTTCAACCTTGTATTATCGTTCACATTGTGACCTTAATCTTAATTATCTTATCCCCTTCTCAAGACTTCATTATATTTAACGATGTTTTTTTGGAACTGATTTCTCGCGAGGAATGTCAAACTGTCGAAGTAGAGGGTTCCATCTTGAAAGGAGAAGATTTTTTTTGCACCTCACTTAGTTTTTACGTCACGCGAATAATTGCGACATATATGTTTTACATACACATATAAACTTGAGAAAAAGTTCAAATTGCCTTAGTATTTTTTGAAATTGTTCTATTTGGTCCGCCATTAGAAAATCGCTTGGTATACACGTGCGATTATGAATCTTTAGACTGAAATAAGTGAGTTCCAACTTCCACGTGTTCAAAACTTTCGAGAAAAAAGTTCAATTTTTTTTTCTAACTTTTGATTATAATTTATAATTATCCTCAGTTGGAGCTCCATTAGGCTTTAAGTACAGAAATAGACTTTTTCCTAACTACATAAATAATGGTATTAGATTACGAAGTCTAATGGTGGGCAAATAAATTGCTAAATTTCATATGGCATGCATGCATATTTAACTTGTTTTACTTATAAATTTTAATTACATAACTATGGAAGTAATATGTTATATATTTGCATGGTAATTTCTATAATTAAATTGATTAATTTGAATAGACATCATGTATGAATAAATCAAAGTGAATGTGGGTTTTTTGCTTTCTTTCCTCGTGTACTGTTAAAAAAACCAAAGTACCAATTCCCACCCAGTCTAGGAAGTAATAATTCAACATAAATGCTTAGACATGGATCCAGTTATGATATTGTTGAAATAATGTCTGATAACATGCAATATCATATATATCTATATCTATTTATATTATTATAAAAGTGGGAACTTCAAAAGTTAAAAATTGAATTACCAGATTACCCTTCTAAATAACCGAAATATCTACTTATTAAAAATAAATAATTATTACTAAATTTATTTGAAGGGGTGTAAATTTTATTAGAAGGGGTGTAATTTTTATTTGAAGGGGTGTATCAGATTATTTACTAAATTAGAGTTATTTTTGTTGCTTGCATCTTTTCGTAGTCAGTCATTTCAATTCAACGTTAAGAGTTAATGAAGAAAGTATAAATCATGCAACCTTCTTTACTTGTGATAAATGATCAAGAATGTTAGTTCAATAAAAGAGAAATTAATGTTTTCTTGGAGCTTCTTTGGCGGGTTCCTATTTCATGATAAGCATATACATCAAATGGAAGAAAACGGTTCGTAGACTCTTTACTTAATTCATTCTCTATATATTTATTTAAGTTGCTCCTACCAAACTTCGCTTAATTCTTTGTTTAATACTTTTTCTAGATTTTTGGATCAGTTGCTCATGGCAACTGTCACAATCCAAAATCTGCTAAAGATCGTGATGGCGCCTAACACTGCCGTCAGGTAAGTCAACGGTGATCTATTAACTCACTTACTTATTTTAGTAATTGAAATCAAAATTTTCCTTTAATTAAATCGTATGACATAGATTTTTACAGAGTAAGTGATAATATTTACACAATTACAACAACGAACAACCCGTAGGAACCCCCAAAATTCGGTGTCACAAGTGCATGAGCATCAACTAGGAAATATAATAAAATACAACATCTGTCTTGAATACAAATTAGACAGGGGAATATAAATAACTCTGATGGAGACTCTGCAGGCTGCGGATCGTGACATGAAATGCAACTCACGGTAAAGTCCCCGCAATAGCCGTGCCTCTGCGCGACCACCAGACATATATGTATCTGCACAAAAAGTGCAGCAAGTGTAGCATGAGTACGTAAATCAATGCGTACCCAATAAGTATCTAGCCTAACCTCAGAGAAGTAGTGACGAGGGGTCAACATCAACACTTACTAGTGATCCAACAAGACAGATACAGTAGAAGTAAACAGGTGTGAGTCAGAGCAAATAAGTGAAATAACAAGTATAATACGTGGTACAATCCTCCTCTTAGCAATAACTCAAACTCTCAGCTAGTAGCTACCTCCTCAATCGGAGTATATATATAATAGACGTTACCAGATATGTCGTCACAGTTAAATCAGGAAAAGCTCACAGATATGCTGGCTTCTTGTCAATTATTACACACGACTTTATAAGAGTATTTAATAAAAATGTCGAGGCGTACGACCCGATCCATCATAATATTGCCGAACCATAGATACATCTATTTTATTGTCGAGGCGAACGGCCCGCTCCCATGAGAGTATGGTACATAATTCTACTGAGGCGTACTGTCCGATCCATCATAATGTGCACACTGCCGAGGGTCGAACGACACAAACCATAGATGTATTTATCCTGCTGAGGTGAAAGGTCCGATCCCATTCGAATAAGAAGGTTTGACGGGTCCTCGACCCCACTCACGAATAGTCGTGTGACTTACTGATTTTTAAGGGAACTTTTCGATGAGAACGCATATTGCAGGAGAATTTCGTAAGGAATTAATCTGCGGCTTATCATGAAGCTCGTCAAATCTCTAAAATAGCAAGTCCATTACTCTACGCAAGTCTAGTCTCAATTTGTAAAGTATGATGGAATTTAATAGGCTAGAGACAACTCAAATAGTACGGTTATAGCATGGCGGGAACCTAAGTCTACCCGGACATAACATAAATCTAGCTACGTATGGACTTTCGTCACCCCGTGCGTACGTAGCCCCCGCAACAAGTAGCACATAACAAACACATCACCTAGGGGTAGATTCTCCCTTACAGAGTTAGACAGAAGACTTACCTCGCTTCGAAGTTCCATAACCGGCTCCAAAGTCTCTTTAACACCTCAAACCAATGCCCGTCGATCCAAAACTATTCAAATAAATGTGCAAACCAATCAAAATATATTCTAATACCCATAATTAATCATTTTAAACAATTCCCAACTCCACTCGAAAAGTCGATAAAATCAACCATCAGGCCCACGTGCCCGGATTTCGAAAATATTTGAATATAAACTTTACTCATAACATCACGAACTAAAATATATAACTTATTCCAAATTCCATGTCCAGATTTCATGATCAAAATCCAAAAATACCAAATTCTAGGTTTTCTACCAAAATCTCAAATTTTTACTAATTTTCATATTTAAATCCATATATAAATTATGTATTTAACTTGTAATATGTGGGAATCACTTACCTTGTGTTATTTGATGAAAATCTCCCCTTGAAGCTCTCCAAAATCGCCCCAGCTAAGTAACAATGAGAGAAAATAGGCCAAATCCCGCTTTTAAAACCCCTCAGCCCAGATGACTTCTCGCATCTGCGGAAAAACAGCCGATTATGCGGAAACTTCCTCGCTCCTGCGGAAGCCCACTGTTAGCAGCCCACCGCACCTGCGAAAATTCTTTCGCTCCTGCGCAACCGCAGGTGCGACACAGCCTAGCGCATCTGCGCAAATTCCCGCACATGTAGGTGCGCTGCTCGCCACTGCTTCTGCGACTTCACGCCCAGGCTGCCCAAGCCGCTTCTGGGAGCCTGACCTCGCTTCTGCGAGGTCGCTTCTGCGACCAAACTTCCGCATAAGCGATCACACCAGTTGCTGCCTAGCTTCAGCATTTCTCAAGTCCAAAAATAAATCCGTTAACTATCCAGAATCCACCTGAGGCCCGCGAGACCTTAACTAAATATACCAACACGTCCCAAAATTCAATACGAACTTAGTCGAAGCCTTAAATGACGTCAAACAACATCAAAATCATGAATCGCTCCTCGAATCAAACTTATAAATTTTCAAATTTCCAAATTCTATATCCTGTGCCAAAACGTATCAAATTAATCCGGAATGACTTTAAATTTTGCACACGAGTTACAAATGACATAACAAAGCTATTCCAAGTCTCGAAACCCCGAACGGAGATCGATAACATCAAAATCCACTTCAAACCAAACTTATGAAATTCTTAAACCTTTAAAATATCAACCTTCTATAATAAACGCCAAAATACTCCTGGGTGATCCGATACTCAACCCGAACATACGCCCAAGTCCGAAATCATCATATGAACCTATTGGAATGTTCAAATCCTGATTCCGAGGTCGTTTACTCAAAAGTCAAATCTTAGCCAATTCTTCCAATTTAAAGTTTCTGAAATTAGAATTTTCTTTTCAAATCCATCCAGAAGTTTCCGAAATTCAATTCCGGCCACACGTACAAGTCAATATACCTGAAGTGAAGCTACTCAAAGTCTCAAACCGACGAACGACACACTAGAGCTTAAAACGACCGATCAGGTTGTTACAATCTCCCTCACTTAAACATACGTTTGTCCTTGAACGTGCTAAGGATTGCTTCAGAGTTGTCCAAAATCATTGTTTAACACCTCGTGCACCTACCCGTGCCACCACATCCTAGTTGGGAATATTAGCTTGAGTCGGACTGGAGCTGAACTGAATAACGATATTTTCCCTTTAATGCACCTTAAATAAATCTGATTGCACAAATTTGAGGTCCGATAATCTCGTCTCACCCAGTACAAGTTGCTCAGGAAATAAGCTACTTCAAACACTGACTCGGATCTCATATGACGCCATCAATGCACCGACAAGCTATAACTCGAATAAGACTCGTAAGGAGGAACGAACTCTGGAAAAGAATTACCCAGCCCACGTAACGAATAAAATGGTCGAACAGATGTTATGAACCCTTCTTAGAGGAAGAGAAACAAAATATTCAGGAATAGACATAGGGAACCGTACTCAACATAACATTATTGCGGCGTGCAACCCCATCCAATCATAATACCGTTGCGGTGTGCAACCCGATCCAAATAACGTACCAGTGGCGGCATGCCAGCCAATCCACTTATAACAATAAATAAGGACATACTCATCAATCCATAATGCTTCTACCTACGGAATACCGAATATCGGCCATAAGCACGCTATGTGCAAAAATACAACTCTGGGGAGACGGATAGCGCAATACGCCACAAAACCCAAGCACGACTAAGGTGCGATAAATAATCTGCATCTCGAGAGCCATGTTGCTCATATAATACCACAAGCTACACAGGACCACAAAACATGTGCGAATAATCAAGCTGTTTCAATCCAGGAAAAACTCCTACAGTTCACAACCAAAAGACTAGACCGTCTTCCATGCACAAGCTCTCACATTAGCGACAGTATCAGAATCTCCATACTTGGTTTCAATAATTAACAATCAAGTGACTAATACGACATACTTATACAATTTTCCTCGTGGAATACTCTCCCATGATTGTAAGCGCGTAATTTTTGACCCACACATTAGAATTACCTTTAATATTTATTTGAGTTTATTTCATTAGGATTTTACTTTATTATTAATTTTAATTCTATTTTTTTTAAAGCACAAAAATTAAAAAATACAAAAATAGTTTCATTTTCTCTATTTAATTTAGGTATTAGGTATTTTAGAAAGATATTATTTTTATTATTATTTGAAAATACCAAACAAATATGTTTTGTATTAATTAGTATATTTTGATAGTATTAGTATTTTTATTTTTATTTTTTGTTCAATGAGTAAGAATTGAATTTGGGACAATTGGGAGCTCATTTTCGTATTTTGGTGGCCCAGCAAGACAAAGGCCTATTCTTCCCAATCCCTTTTAGCCCAAACTCTTTTCTCACCCATCAAACCCCTCCCTTAATCATAGCTATTGATCTACTTTCATCCAAAGACCAATACTCACTCCCTCACTACCATATAAAAACCAAATTAACACTCAAAACCCCTAAGCTAATTCACAAGAACCTAATTCCTAAATTCCTAAGCTAAGGGATAGCGGCAGATCCTCTGAGAAAAAATCCATCTCCATCGTTACTCTCTTTCAGAAGAGAGAACGAGCGGCAGTGGTAGACCATTTCTATCTTTGAACAACACTCCGAAGACCCCCCTCAACTCTTATTCCAGCGGACACCTCCATCTCCCTACATAGATCAGCCTCCAAACCTAGGAGAAAGAGAACCAGCCGCCTCACCCCCAATTCCAAAAACGACCAGCAGCAACTCCTCACCAAAACCCCACCTTCCACACGTCATTTTCGTCACCAAAACAGACCTTTTACTTCAGCCCAAAAAGCCAGTCCAGAAACGTAGCAAAACCTCCATTAAAACAGTCTGAAAATCAGCTTCTTACATCACTTAAAGAGCTGCAGTTTAAGCTCCATTTCAATCGTGTAAAGTCACCGGAGTTTAGTGAGTTTCTTGAGTAGGCTTCGAGTTTCCGGCGATTTGGTCGAGTTTCTGTTGAGGTCTTGTACGCAGTTTTGTTGGTATTTGAGCTTCAAAAGTTGTCAAGGAATCGAAGCTCAGATGCATTTTTAAAAGGTTCTTTTTGTTCTTATCTCATCTTATTATAATAGCTTGATGAATGTTGTTGATGGATCCCCTCTTCTCTGCTAGCATGCTTTCACGTGTGATTTTATCTTATTTGTCAATTGTTTTGGTGTTATTGGATCATTGATGTTGAGTTGTTAAGAGGGATTGATCAAATTTCTATGGCTGGCCACTAAAGTAGATCTTGTATAAATGTGCTTATCGATATTGTTACAAGTTTGTACGTGGCTAAAATTCCTGCTTAACTACAACCACACAGCAATTTGATATGCTTTTGTAGTTCTAGTTGTCATACTGTATCATATCATTCTCACTATAAGAAATTAGATATACATTTGCAGATTTGTTATCTTCTCCCTTATCAATTCAAGTGCGTGAGAGACAGAAGTGCATAAACATGTTGCATAAAATGCATTTTTTAATTAGGAAGTCCAAAAGTGAAAAAAAGGGTTAACTTGATAATAACTTCATTTCCCATTGGCTTATGTTTTACAGATGACTTTGCTTGGTCGTTCTTTAGGTTGATTGATCTTTTGCAGATAAATTTTATATTAATTCTACTAGTTAGAATGTGTGTGAGGGAAGAGGAAGAACATCGTAGTTTGCTTTAGGCGCGATTAATAATAAATTATCGTGACTATGGCTACGGTTCCCGTGGCATGGTCACGATACGTAAATTCCAATTCGGGTGTGCATTTCATGTGACCTGACTATAACTTCAAACAATAATAAAATAAGCATGTCGTAACTCGCCTGTGCATTTCATGTGGCGCGATTTGCGACGAGCGCCAACACGACAAGTGTACGACATCATGACTTGTTCCAGAAATAATTCCATACATAATTAAAAGCGGTTGAAAAGTACAAATGCACAATAGGTTTTAAATATATAACAAATCAGATAATTAGGCAAATTAATAATAGTTAAGCGACCGTGATAAAACCACGGAACTCGGGAGTGCCTCACACCTTCTCCCGGATTAACAAAATTCCTTATCCGGTTTTCTGTATTTGCGGACCATAAATAAGAGTCAAATTTCCTCGATTTGGGATTTAAAATAAACCGATGACTTGGGACACCATAAATTATTCCAAGTGGCGACTCTGAATGAATAAATAATCCCATTTCGAACAATGTCACTTTAATTAAAACAACTCCTCTATCCCCCTTCGGGAAAAAGGAGGTGTGACAGCTCTGGCGACTCTGTTGGGGACAAGAATCCAGAATCTCTGGTTCAAGGTTCAGAATTCGAGCTTAGAATAGCTGTTATGATTGGCTTTCATGATTGTCTGATTTTTACGTGTTTGAGCCTAATGTGCTAAATGCCGCTTTTTTTTACCGCTTTGATATTATGTGAATTGTATATAAACTGCTACGAAACCCTTCTTCTCTCTGTGTCTTCTAAATCTTCTGGGAAGCGTGCGCTTCGCGTGGCTTCTTTTTCTGTTAGAGTCATATCCTAATTTTAGAACGAGGTTGACAAGTTGCAAAGCCGGTGAAGCTTCTGTATTTCCGGTACGCTGCCCCCTCCCCCGGCTCGAGTTGTCCGCTCGGGTAAGCCAGGTCTAGAACAATACACCCAGGATTTAAACTTAGAATGACATAACCTCATGTAGAATCTCTAGTAGGTACGTTTGCTTGCATCACGTGCATTTGACTTTGGGGACTCAACACAGGGGTTGGGTCCGTCTAGGACATGTGTAACCAAATTAAAAAGACAATCTTGATGCATCATACGTGCTACTTGCGCATTTGTTTGTTTCAGCTTGCATGTTGACTGACTGCTATAATAGGGAAAGAAAATCAAAAAAAAAGAGGAAAAAGAAAATGAAAAAGAAAAAATCCAGAGTGAGGTAGGTATTTGAATATTTCTGAAGCTCTACCGAAATTATTAAAAAAAGAAAGAAAATAAGTCAATGTTTTCAAAAGTTTTCCCTTGTTCCGCCAAAACTGGAAGAACTACGCGGGTCTGATTCTCATCGGATGTGAGATACGTAGGCAAACCTAATCGGTTCCGGCCCCCATTTTCTAAAAATCCAAAAATATTTTCCTTTAATTCCTTCTTTAGGAATCTTTTTTTAGAAAATACCAAACAAATAAAAAATAAAAGAAATTTTAAACCAAAAAATATTTTATTTGTAGGAGTCTTTCATTAGAAAAAGAAAACAAATGAAATCAAAATCCAAAAATATATTTTCTACCTTTTTTGTAGAAGTCTTTTTTCCAAAATTCAAAAAACAAAAAATCAAAAATACAAAAAAAATATTTTCTTTCTTCTTTAGAAGTCCTTTTTTTTCAAAAAGTTTTAAAAATAAATTAAAAAATCAAAACCAAAAATCCAAAAATATTTTCTTTCCTCTTTAAAAGCATTTCTTTTGAAATTTTAACAAAAACAAATTGCAAAAAAGTACATATTCTTTTTCTAAATGCTTTCATTGTCTGAATGTTTTCAAAAGTAAAAAAAAAGTGTTAGCTTATTTACCTATTCATAATCCTCCCGAACTACGCAAGATCTGATTCATGTTCCTACATGATACGTAGGCAACCCACATCATGTTCGATCGAATGAAAAAAAAAGAAAGAAAAAAAAGAGAAAGGAAAGAAACAAAAAAAAAAGAAAAAAAGAGAAAGGAAAGAAACAAAAAAAAAGAGAAAAGAGAGAAAAGGAAAAAATAAAGAGAGTGTTTATTCTAACATGCTTGTTTTTTTTTAAATAAAAAGCTAGTTAAATGTGGTCGGTTTGTTGGTTTGCAATGGCGATTCCAGGATCTTTCGGAAATAAAAGCATCTTTTCAACCAATGGAATAAACATAACTGTTGTTGATCCAAGGTCACGGAAAGGCAAATAGGCAAGTTGGCAGTGAAAAATAAAAATGGAGACAAATGTGGGGTTGACTTTACCAGATTTGAGCAATAGGATATGGCCTACTCGGGATGATTGTCAAAATTTGAGTGTTGAATCCAAAGCAATCAAAATGGTTAAATGTCATAGTAATGCTGATGTGCGAATGTGTGGCTAAGATGTCGCTTAGCAACTGGAAAGTCACTCCTCTTTTAGCCATGGTAGCTTATTTTGTCTTCTTTTCTTCTTCTTTTTGTGTTATCGGACCCTGCTATCCTTTATTCAATAAAAAGCAGTCAGTCATTTTGTGTCCATTTTTGTGCATAGTTCTTTTCACGCTAGTTCTAGTGACATGACATGTATGCGGAACTTTTGGTCAGATCTTAGAAAACTGATTTAGTCTTGAATTGGATAACTAAGAAAGAGACTTTTGAAGATGTATAGAGACATGAAACATTTGGAAAATAAGCATGAACTAAGTTTACATGGAAAAAAAGCAGTCATGCTCATAATAGTTAAGGATCTCTACCTTTTGAATCATTGAGGATATCGGGCTTAAGGATAATCAGACGGGTTGAAGTTTGTTTAGCACTAAGAGATAGAAAGTATTTTTCAAAAGAAGGTGTATCCCAGTCAACTTGAAATGGATCAGTTTATTGGCAAAATGCATCTTCTACATAAAGACAAAATCGAAGAAAAGTCACCCAAATTGACAAGGGTCATTCACTGCGAGGAAAGTATTGCTCAAACAACTTTACACTGAAAACAAAAACCAGAAAGCAACATGTGCATCAATGTCGTGATTGTGAAGGGCTAACGTGATTGGCATTCTCGAGGTTGGGAGGCTATTTTTCTGCTACCTAAACACTTTATACCCCTTCGTTACCCCTTTCGAGCCTGTGTTATTTTCTTTGACTACCCTCTTTTGGAATCAAGTTTAGACTCAAAAGTCTAAGAAAACAAAACAAAGAAAAAAAGAGAAAAAATGAAAAGAAAAGTCCATGTCCCAAGAGTACAAACTGGGCCGACTCTTAGAAAGTTCAAGTAAAAAAAAAGAATAAGAAAAGAACAGTCAAAGTCCATGCCCCCAGAAAATAAAAGCTGGGGCAACTTGTTTTGAAAAAGAAAAAGAAGAAAGAAGGAAAAATGAGAAAAAAAAAAAGACAAAGAAAAAGAAAGAAAGATGAAAAAATAATAATATTAGGTCAGATGTTTGAACTACGTTAGACCTGATTCCTTTAAAAAAGGGATACATAGGTAGCCTTACACGGTTCGGTCCAACCAAATAAGAATTCAAAAAAAAAGAAAAAAAAAAGAAACAGAAGAAAAAAAGAAAGAAAAAAAATACAAAAATCCCCAGTATCAGAAACTGGGGCAAAATTTTTATTTCACTTTTGAAAGAGTCAATTCCAAGAGTTGTAAAGCGTACAACCCATCATATTGAGTCTACTTAGAGCCTCCACGCCGACCCTTCTTTCCAACCCTATCCAAAAACCTTCCAAATAAAGACCTCCCGATATGCTTTCAAGAATGCCAAGAGACGCATGCAATGAGCAATAGTTGTCACACGCATAGAACACTGTCAATTTGCTCACACTAGAAAGCAAAAGAAAAAAAAATAAAAAAGAAAAAAATGAGAGAGTCTTACTAGTGAAAACCTTCACGGGCACTGTAAGACGGCGGTAAGAAGAGATGAATAAATGAGAGAGACTTGTTGGTGAAAACCCACCGGGGTACCATTAGTCGAAAGTGAGTCGTGAAGCTGATATAAAGGATTGGCACGAACAAGCCCGACTTCAAAGTCATAAGAATGGTAAAAGGGAAGATTTGGTCAGTTTGATAGATCAGACTGTTATGTCCAAAATGCATGTCATGATCATTAAGGCTAGTTACCGCAAAATAAAAAGAAAAAAAAATCTTCCTTTTGTCCTTCCGACAAGGGCATTTCTTGTTAATACTTGTTTCTTTGCATCATTGTGTCCTTCACTCTGAGTCAGTCCTTGTCAAAACAAGCAAGAAAAGATTTCAAAATCCGCTACCTGTTTTTTAGTTGTACAAAGTAAATTTAGCCAGCACACTTAGTCGTTACTGTCAACATGCCTTGAGGGTTCATGAAAATGTTTTCCCCCAAAAGACTCATGTCAACCTACTGGGCACAAGCAAAGATAATTGGTGATTCTCTCTGACAGATAAATTGCTCAAAAAGCAGAAAGACATTCAAGACATAGAAAAGGTCACCTAAGTAAAGATCTCCAGTTGGGATAAGACTGATTGAGCCACAAATACAAATGGTACTGGGTGTGAAACGATCAGGGTTGATGTAAAGCAAAAAGTCTCTTGAAACTGACTCAAGATGATTGAACAAAAGCCAAGCTGCCCAAGACTCAAGGCCGCAAACCGACCACCACTTTTAAAACTGATAAAATTTTCTTTGTTTGAAATAGGAACAAAGCAGTACAAGGAAATTGGTTTAAAAAAAAAGAGAAGAAAAGAAAGAACAAAAAAAAGAAGAAGAGAAGAGCCGACAAAAGGAAGTTTCTCAAATCTTTGCATTTATCTGTCTTACTAGTGTGCATAAAATGTTTCCGTTGCTCTTCACATTTTTCCTCCTAGGATAAAAAGTCCTAGTCTGATGGATTTTCTCCCAATAAAAATCTTAGTCTGATGAATTTTTCTCCTAAGATAAAAAACCTAGTGTGATGAACTTTCTCCTAGGATCAAAATCTTAGTCTGATGAACTTTCTCCTAGGATCAAAATCTTAGTCTGATGAATCTTTCTCCTAAGATACCATAAAAAAGGAAAACCTAGTCTGATGAATTTTCTCCTAGGATAAACGTCTTAGTCTGATGAATCTTTCTCCTAAGATAATAAGAAATCTTATTCTGATGAATCTTTCTCCTAAGATACAAAAAAAGAGACCTAGTCTGATGAACTTTCTCCTAAGATCGAAATCTTAGTCTGATGAACTTTCTCCTAAGATCGAAATCTTAGTCTAATGAATCTTTCTTCTAAGATAGAAGACCTAGTCTGATGAACTTTCTCCTAAGATAGAGAACTTAGTCTGATGAAGCTTTCTCCTAAGATAACAAAAAAAAGACCTAGTCTGATGAACTTTCTCCTAGGATCGAAATCTTAGTCTGATGAATCTTTTTCCTAAGATAGAAGACCTAGTTTGATGAACTTTCTCCTAGGATCAAAATCTTAGTCTGATGAATTTTTCTCCTAAGATACCATAAAAAAAGAGATTGAAGACCTAGTCTGATGAACTTTCTCTTAGGATAGAAATCTTAGTCTGATGAATCTTTCTCCTAAGATACCAAAAAAAAAGAAAAAAAAGAAAAGAGACCTAATCAGATGAATTTTCTCCTAGGATCAAAATCTTAGTCTGATGAATCTTTCTCCTAAGATAACAAAAAAAGAGGACCTAATCCGATGAATTTTCTCTTAGGATCAAATAGTCTGATGAATCTTTCTCCTAAGATAAAAGACCTAATCTGATAAATTTTCTCTTAGGATCAAATTCTTAGTCTGATGAATCTTTCTCCTAAGATAGAAGACCTAGTCTGATGAACTTTCTCCTAGGATCAAAATCTTAGTCTGATGAATCTTTCTCCTAAGATACCATAAAAAGAGGACCTAATCCGATGAATTTTCTCTTAGGATCAAATAGTCTGATGAATCTTTCTCCTAAGATAAAAGACCTAATCTGATAAATTTTCTCTTAGGATCAAATTCTTAGTCTGATGAATCTTTCTCCNCTCCTAGGATAATAAGTTTAAAAAAAAAAGGGAAGTCTGGATTTTTTATTTTTATTATTATTATTATTATTTATTTTTATTTTTTTTTTAAAAAAAGAAAGGGTCAATTTTCAGTTTTCTTAAGTTATCAATCTTTAGTTTTCTTGAAATCAGGGGTCCCGCCTGGAGAATAGGGTCAGTTTTTAGTTTAGTCAAGCTTAGTTTATAGTTTTCCGCAAGCTCAATCTCAAATCTAGGAAACACACTTCCTAGTTTGGGTTTTTTAAATTTTTATTTCTTTAGGAGACACACTTCCTAATTTGGTTTCATTCAAGTTTCACCCCTAGAAGATGCACTTCCTAGTCTGGGACATTCAGGTTTTTTTCAGCAGACGCATTTGCTAGTCGAAATTTTCTTGGTTTTACTCACAGGAGACGTACATCCTAGTCGAGTCTTTAATTTTACTCTCATCATTGCATCATTCATCAATAACATAGGTGATTTATAGTTCTACTAACAACTCACAAATCTTCGTAGTGCAAACTGGGGCAGAAAAGTTTCTTTTGTTTTGTCTATTTTGTTGTAGCATCAGGCGCCCACCTGGAGAATAAGGGAATTCATTTCAAGTGTAAGTCAACATTAGGCACCCACCTAGAAAACGAGGGAATTCATTTCAAGTTTTTAAGTCAGAAGGCGCCCACCTGGAGAATGAGGGAATTTATTTCAAGTGTTAAGTCAGCATCAGGCGCCCACCTGGAGAATGAGAGAATTCATTTCAAGTGTAAGTCAACATCAGGCACCCACCTGAAAAACGAGGGAATTCATTTCAAGTTTTTAAGTCAGCAGGAACCCACCTGGAAAACGAGGGAATTCATTTCAAGTTTTTAAGTCAGCAGGCGCCCACCTGGAGAATGAGGAAATTCATTTCAAGTGTTAAGTCAGCATCAGGCGCCCACCTGGAGAATGAGGGAATTCATTTCAAATGTTAAGTCAGTATCAGGCGCCCACCTGGAAAACGAGGGAATTCATTTCAAGTTTTTAAGTCAGTAGGCGCCTACCTGGAGAATGAGGGAATTTATTTCAAGTTTTAAGTCATCAGGCGCCCACCTGGAGAACGAGGGAATTTATTTCAAGTGTTAAGTCAACATCAGGCACCCACCTGGAAAACGAGGAAATTCATTTCAAGTTTTAAGTCAGCATCAAGTGCCAACCTGGAGAATGAGGGAATTCATTTCAGGTTTAAAGTCAGCATCAGGCGCCCACCTGGAGAATGAGGGAATTTATTTCAAATTTAAGTTAGAGAGGCATTAGGAGCCCGCCTGAAGAACATGGTCAACTTTTAGTTTTCAAGTTCAAGTCAGAGACAACAGGATCCCGCCTGAAGAATAGGGGCAATCTCCAGTTTTTCAATTCAAATC
>AWOL01S0004362.1:20525-42903 GCA_000715115.1 Nicotiana otophora
CAGATGAAAAGATATGGGCTGCTCAAGACATGACTGAAGTCGCAAGCTTTGCATGTCCCGTCTTGATCCGAAGAAGCTGAAGAGATGAATCTGCACCTGCAGTTAGCAAGCATCAGCATGAAGAACCATTCAAGACTCAAGATCAAGCTTCAGAAGACTTATAGATAGGAATCTTGTAACTCATAGCTGACAGGCTTAGTTAGTCTTTTTCATTTTTGATTTTGATGTAATGACAGGATCGCAGACCGGAACCTCGACGGAACGGTATCTCACTCGACTCTCTCATCCTCTCCACACACTCCATCACTTCTGAACTACACGTGGCCTGATTCCTTTATAGCCAAGGATATGTAGGTAGCTCAGATACCAGGGCTCGGTCAAAATCTTTTTGAATAAGTGTCGGGCTAGAAATCAATTATGTCGCTTACTTGTTTCTTTGCTCAAAAACACTTTGTGTTTCCAAGCAAAGAGGGGCAGCTGTAAGCGCGTAATTTTTGACCCACACATTAGAATTACCTTTAATAGTCCTAGTATTTTTTAGAATATTTATTTGAGTTTATTTCATTAGGATTTCACTTTATTATTAATTTTAATTCTTATTTTTAAAGCACAAAAATTGAAAAATACAAAAATAGTTTCATTTTCTCTATTTAATTTAGGTATTAGGTATTTTTAGAAAGATATTATTTTTATTATTATTTGAAAATACCAAAAAAATATGTTTTGTATTAATTAGTATATTTTGATAGTATTAGTATTTTTATTTTTATTTTTTGCTCAATGAGTAAGAATTGAATTTGGGCCAATTGGGAGCTCATTTTCGTATTTTGGTGGCCCAGCAAAACAAAGGCCTATTCTTCCCAATCCCTTTTAGCCCAAACCCTTTTCTCACCCATCAAACCCCTCTCTTAATCATAGCTATTGATCTACTTTCATCCAAAGACCAATACTCACTCCCCCACTACCATATAAAAAACAAACTAACACTCAAAAACCGTAAGCTAATTCACAAGAACCTAATTCCTAAATTCCTAAGCTAAGGGATAGCGGTGGACCCTCTGAGAAACAATCCATCTCCATCATTACTCTCTTTCAGAAGAGAGAACGAGCGGCAACGGCAGACCATTTCTATCTTTGATAAACACTCCGAAGACCCCCCTCAACTCCAATTCCATCGGACACCTCCATCTCCCTACATAGATCAACCTCCAAACCTAGGAGAAAGAGAATCAGCCGCCTCACCCTCAATTCCAAAAATGACCAGCAGCAACTGCTCACCAAAACCCCACCTTCCTCACGTCATTTTCGTCACCAAAACAGACCCTTTTACTTCAGCCCAAAAAACTAGTCCAGAAACGTAACAAAACCTCCATTATAACAGTCCGAAAATCAGCTTCTTACGTCACTTAAAGAGCTGCAGTTTAAGCTCCATTTCAGTCGTGTAAAGTCACCAGAGTTTAGTGAGTTTCCTGATTCGGCTTCGAGTTTCCGGCGATTTGGTCAAGTTTCTGTTGAGGTCTTTTATGCAGTTTTGTTGGTATTTGAGCTTCAAAAGTTGTCAAGGAATCGAAGCTCAGATGCATTTATAAAAGTTTCTTTTTGTTCTTATCTCATCTTATTATAATAGCTTGATGAATGTTGTTGATAGATCCCCTCTTCTCTGTTAGCATGATTTCACGTGTGATTTTATCTTGTTTGTCAATTGTTTTGGTGTAATTGGATCATTGATGTTGAGTTGTTAAGAGGGATTGATCAAATTTCTATGGCTGGCCACTAAAGTAGATCTTGTATAAATGTGCTTATCGATATTGTTACAAGTTTGTACGTGGCTAAAATTCCTGCTTAACTACAACCACACAACAATTTGATATGCTTTTGTAGTTCTAGTTGTCATACTGTATCATATTATTCTCACTATAAGAAATTAGATATACGTTTGCAGATTTGTTATCTTCTCCCTTATCAATTCAAGTGCGTGAGAGACAGAAGTGCATAAACATGTTGCATAAAATGCATTTTTTAATTAGGAAGTCCAAAAGTGAAAAAAAAAGGGTTAACTTGATAATAACTTCATTTCCCATTGGCTTATGTTTTACAGATGACTTTGCTTGGTCGTTCTTTAGGTTGATTGATCTTTTGCAGATAAATTTTTTGTTAATTCTACTAGTTAGAATGTGTGTGAGGGAAGAGGAAGAACATCGTAGTTTGCTTTAGGCGCGATTAATAATAAATCATCGTGACTATGGGTACGGTTCCCGTGGCATGGTCACGATACGTAAATTCCAATTCGGGTGTGCATTTCATGTGACCTGACCATAACTTCAAACAATAATAAAATAAGCATGTCGTAACTCGCGTGTGCATTTCATTTGGTGTGATTTGCGACGAGCGCCAAAACGACAAGTGTACGACATCATGACTTGTTCCAGAAATAATTCCATACATAATTAAAAGCGGTTGAAAAGTAAAAATGCACAATAGGTTTTAAATATATAACAAATCAGATAATTAGGCAAATTAATAATAGTTAAGCGACCGTGATAAAACCACGGAACTCGGGAGTGCCTCACACCTTCTCCCGGATTAACAAAATTCCTTATCCGGTTTTCTNATTTTTTGTGTTCGCGGACCATAAATAAGAGTCAAATTTCCTCGATTTGGGATTTAAAATAAACCGGTGACTTGGGATACCATAAATTATTCCAAGTGGCGACTCTGAATGAATAAATAATCCCATTTCGAACAATGTCACTTTAATTGAAAAAGCTCCCCTATCCCCTCGAAAAAAAGGAGGTGTGACAATGATCTGTCGCACCATGTAGTAAAGTGTGCACATCCATACCACCAACCGTACTAATTCTGTAAGATGAATCACAATCCGCAAATCAATATACAATGCCCCTTCCACAGAACACCATTCTCAGGCGACACTAAGATAACGCTAGCTTACTCAAAACATCTGAATTATTCCCTGCTCATCTGAACTCTTGATATTCTTATCAACACTGAACTGCAACCTTGATCCTCAACTTTCAATTCCCATGCCGCTCAATGCACCTATCATGCCGCTACGTGATAATACATAAATTAATTATAACCCCTATACTACCAGTAGAATAACACTTCATTGGCTAGAACCCTTTCACTTAGCTCATTTCCGAAGAGCCCATGCAACACATAACTAAATTCCCAAACTACAGAAAATACAACCTCAAATCGTGATCTAAACCGTCATAACTCTCCCGGAATCCATTTACACAACAAAACCATTTAAATCAAATACCTCCCAAATCGATCAGGTCATGGTGGTTGTCAAGCCCGCACGTACAACCACAAACCACATGTATAACTTTACACAATGAAGGAATTGACCATTGCCACAACCATGTCGATTCAACCATTACTAACCAACCCATCTTCTTTCATTTTACTGTTGACCAGACTTAGAAGTATAATATCCCCATTCACAACATAACGAACTCAATCTGGACTAATCCCGAGTGACCCGAATTGCGAGACCACATTGTCTCAATACCCATGAACCACCTTATACCCTTCTCAAACGCATAATAGCATCTCCAACTGGCACCCCCAGTTTGCAAGACCTTCTGCAAATCTGAAGTTATTTCATTCTTTACTCTTATACTACACCGCATACCCGATGGTGACATAGAACATTCCAAGTTCCGTTTGAAATCTACTGCAAAAACTCAGCCCTTAACTACACAACGGACCCAAATATCCTTAGGAACTGCATTTTAATTCCTGAACCCACTAGGAGCATTGTTGAGAGTCACCCAGTCTAACCCGATCCCGAACATAACCAAACTACAACACTTTGCTAACACATGAACACCCTATCAAAGAAGCAACCGGCTGAATGTTTTTCCTTGTACACTACATCCATAAGAAGCATAAACTCGGAGTCTTCCCAAATTCTGCACCTCAATTGATAAGGCGATGTATATCACACATTCATCAAGTTCCTTGCTCGAATTACCCCTGATGTTTTCTTTTCTTAGTCGTAAATAATCCATCAATGCGTAGATAACCAGAAACCGCACAAGCAGACAACCACGCGATCCAATCATAGACGGGAGGGCTCCCCCACTTAGCTTTAAGATATCATCACATAATGTAGAGCCTACAATGATTCCTTCTTCTCAATCACCATTAACCCGCCAAATTTGTCGAAGTATTTTGTTAAGCATATCATGAACATTCTGAATCATCCATCATAATCACATATTCAACCTCTCACTAGGTAGCAAGTAGTATTCTTCACAAATATGGTGCAAGATATTTTTCCTATGCCCTGTATCAGTATTTACTATGGTTTTGAGGCTACGCATAGATTGCTATGATGTTCATGCATTGTTATCGTGCAGTATTGGTGTAATGGTAGGGTGCTTGTCTATGTGTCGAGGAAGTGAATGACTCGAAAGGAGGATTTCTCAGTGCATGGTTTAGGGGTTCGGCATTTAAATCCAGCAGAGGAAAGGTAACCGGTATATGGATGTTCAGGCTTTAGTTGATGAAGTAGCGAGACTTGATATTTTCGAGTATGGTGAAATTATCATTTGAGATATGGTGTCGTCGTCCTTGTTTGAACGCATTAAGGTTCGCCAGTGTTATGGTTTTCTTTGATTTGCCTTTGGGATAGGGTGTTGAGAAGTGGTGCCTAAGAAGCGATTGTGAGAGATAGCGGAGTGTAGCATTTTCGGAATCGAATTGGTATTTCTAATGTTGATGGCTCGAGAACGATATTCTTCTAGGAAGTTTGGAGTTGGTAGCGATTTATCAGTTTAGGTGCTACATGTATGGATTTGATTTGAGGCAATATTTGAGCAGCGAAGTATGAGGAAGGACATGACGAGAGGTGTCTCGAGGTAGTTGAATTACTAGCAGGCCAAGTATGAAAAGCAAAGGTCGAGAAGTTGCTTAAAGAAGATGGTTTAACCGAATTGAGAGTGGTGGGATAGCATATAGATTATGTGGTAGGATAGCCACATCCCTTGAGAAAATTTAGAGCGATTTGGGAATCGTGGTGGGAAGCGACTAGGTCTACAGATTTTATTTGAGATAGAAGATATTGCACTGAGGGAGAGTGAGTATGGCAAAGAGGAGTTTTCTTGAAATGAAAGGGTGTGAAAACTTGATTACCATTTTTGGATGCAACGTGACTTCGAGTTTGGAACGTATTGTCGGACTTTCAGTTGATGTCAATGGGGAAGGAACAAACTTGTACAGCTAGTGGACGAGCATGGGCTCGGGAGAGTTTACTGAATGCATAGTAGTTGTACCCAGTGCAGTGTCATTGGAAGATGTCATCATGGAATTCCACAGGTGGGTTATCTCTTGTGAGTAGGTTAGCAGTTACGTGATATTGATGAAGCTTTTACAAAGAATTCTACTCGCTACTCGGTAAGAGGTCAAATTTGTGATTGTGGCTGATGATTCAGAATGTTCATGAAATATTTAACGAAAAGATTTCGAGAAATTTGGCGGGTTAAAGGTGCAAGATCATGGTAATTGAGAAGGAAGAAACCTTGTGGGTTCTAGATTTACGTAATTTTATCTTAAAGCTAAGTGGGGGAGCCCCACCATCTACGATTGGATCGCGTGGTTGTCTGCTGGTGCGGTTTCTGGTTATCAGTGCAATAGTGGGTTATTGTGACTAAGAAAATAAAACATCAGGGGTAATTTGAGCGAAGAACTTGATGAATATGTGTTAAACTTCACCTTATCGATTCATGTGCAGTTTTGGGAAGACTCGGAGTTTATGCTTCTTTTGGATGTGATGTACAAGGAAAAAAAGTCAGCCGGTTACTTCTTTGAGAGGGTGTTCATGTGCTAGCAGAGCGTTGGAGTTTGGTTAATTCGGGACCAGGTTAGAGTGGGTGACTCTCAACAACGGTCCTAGTGGGTTCAAGAATTAAAGTACAGTGCCTAAGGATTTCGGGTTCATTGTATGGTTAAGGATCGATTTTTTTGTAGTGGATTATGAACGGGACTTGGAGTATTCTATGTTATCATTGGGTATGCGGTGCAGTATTGGAGGAAAGGAAGAAATAGCTTCGGATTCGTGGAAGGTCTTGCAGAATGGGTGTGCTAGTTGGAGATGTTATTGTGCGCATAAGGAGGGTATGAGATGGTTCATGAGTATTGAGACGATGTGGTCTCGTGATGCGGGTCACTCGGGATGAGTGCGAATTTAGTTCGTTATTTTTTGAATGGACCTATTATTATTTCTAAGGCAAGTCGAGGGTAAATTAGAAGAAGTTAGGTCGGTTAGTAATGGTTGAATCAGCATGATTATGATAATGATCAGTTCCTTCAGCGTGTGAAGTTATATATGTGGTTTGTGGTTGTACGTGCGGGCTTGGCAACCACCATAACTTGGTTGATATGGGAGGTGTTTGATTCAAATGGTCCTGTTGTGTAAATGGATTTCGGAAGAGTTATGGCAGTTTAGATCACGACTTGAGGTTTGATTCAAATGGCCTTGTCGGGGAGAGAGTGTTGCTTCGGGTGTCACCCATGAAGAGTGTAATAAGGTTCGGAAAGAAGGGCAAGTTGAGCCCTAGGTATATCAGACCTTTTGAGATTCTGGAGAGAGTGGGAGAGGTGGCTTACAGGCTTGCGTTTCCACCGGGGTTATCATCCGTTCATCTGGTGTTCCATGTGTCCATGCTTCGAAAGTATCACGGCGATCCATCCCATGCGTTAGATTTCAGCTCTGTCCATTTGGACAAGGATTTGACTTACGAGGAGGAGCCGGTGGCTATTCTAGCCCGGCAGGTTCGCTAGTTGAGATCAAAGAGTTATCCTTCAGTTCAAGTGCAGTGGAGAGGTCAGCCCGTTGAGGCAGCTACTTGGGAGTCTGATTCGGACATACGGAGTAGATATCCATATCTTTTCACCAGCCTAGGTACTTTTCTATATCCGTTCGAGGACGAACGGTTGTTTTAGAGGTGGAGAATGTGATGACCCACTAGGTCATCTTATATTTTAGAACCTAATTCTGCGTTTTGAGGTCTCAAAAACCTCATCTTAGCCTTCCTCGATTTGTGTGCACAGTCCGACTGTTCTTCCGGAAGGCTTACATGTTAAAAACTGATAAAAAGAGAATTTTTGCCTTAAAAACCAATTTAAGTTGACTTCGGTCAATAATTTTAGCAAACGGACCAGACCCGTATTTTGATGGTTTCGGTGGGTCCGTAATGAAATATGAGACTTTGGTTTATGCCCGAAATTGAATTCCCAGGTCAATAGCTCGAGATATGAATTTTTGTTTAAATTTGAAAGACTAAAAATCTAATGGTTTTAAGAATTTGGTTTATGTTTGGCCTTGTGGATATCGGGTCCGTATTTTTGTTCCGGAGCCCGGTACAGGTTCATTATAATATTTAAGACTTGTCTGTGAAATTTGGGGAGAAACGTAGTTGGTTTGACGTGATTCAGACGTCCGGTTGTGAAAATAGAGGTTTTAAAGCTTTCTTGAAAACTTCATTCGATTTGGTGTTCAATTCTTAGTTTTACGTGTTATATTGGCGGTTTGATCGCGCGAGCAAGTTCGTATGATATTTTAGGACTTGTGTGCATGTTTAATTTGAAGCCCCGAAGGCCTAGAGGCGATTTTCGAAAGATATGTTCTTCCCCAAAGAGTTAGTAAGTGATTCTAAACCACATTGTTTCAATTACCCATTACATTTTATGAAATTTCAACCTAAAATCTAAGGTTTTCTTGGGGAGTTGGGGATTTTTGGGTAGAAACTAGGGATTTCAAAATTTGGGGAATTAGACCTCAAATTGATGTCGGATTCCAAAACCAATTATATATCCGGGATCGTGGGTGAGTGGGTAAATGGATTTTGGGGGAAAGTTTGGGAAATCTAAATTTATGCAATGTAATTGATTCCTTTAGCAATATTTGATATTATTTAGTCGTTTTTAAATAGATACGAGTGGTTTGCAGGTGGATTCTAGAGGAAAAGTTGTGATTGAGTATTGAGTGGCCTTCAGAGCGAGGTAAGTGTCGTGGTTAACCTTAACTTGAGGGATTATGTATTATTCACCTATTTGCTACATGTTTGTATGTTGAGTACAACGTATAGGTGAGGTGACGAGTACTTATGCATTGCTGTCGATTCATAACATGCGAGTGAGTCTTATTATTGTAATCGTGGTATTCCTTGATCATATTGCTCATGATTAGACTAGCTATTCGTTATGTTGAACAATTCTTATTATGTTTTATGGAAATCGGTATTGATTGGGCATTGACTCAAAGTTGAGGTTAGTAACGTGGAATTGAATGTTGAAGTAAGACTTGTTCTTGATATTTCTATCTCCCCGTTGTTGTTGTTCATTGTCTTGGTGAAGGTGAGTGTTAAAGCACGAAGGGTGATGTCGTGGAACATTTTGTGAGTAAGTGCTAATGCACGAAGGGTGATGTCGTGGAACATTTTGTGAGTAAGTGCTAATGCACGAAGGGTGATGTCGTGCCATGTTATGAGAAAAAGTTAATGCACGAAGGGTGATGCCATGTCGTTTCTATTGTTTCTTATGGTGAGGTTGAGAGTAAAAGCACGAAAGGTGATGTCGTGCACTTTCCTTTACTGTGTTTACTTGTTTCTTTCTATTTAAGATATATCGATTGATCATGTTCTCATTCCTGTTGTGATTCCTTGCCATGTAATCCCTTCAGCGTGTCCCCTTCCCAATATTTCTTGCCTTGCTTCTTTAGTTGTTGTTATTGTTGTATATATTGATATATATTGCACAGGTTTATTTATAGGTGTCTTGTCCTAGCCTCGTCACTACTTCGCCGAGGTTAGACTCGATATTTACCAGTACATGGGGTCGGTTGTACTGATACTACACTCTTCATTTTCTGTGCAGATTTTGGTACCGGCTCGGGTTGATCGAGATTTTGGTTGTTGGACCCGCTATCCAGAGACTCAAGGTAGATCTGTCAGCATTCACAGACCTTGAAATTCCCGTCTGTCTTTTCTGTTTTACTGTTTCTTTCATTCAAATAGTTGTATTCCTATAGACACCTTACTTGTAACTAAAGCTTAGTAGTTCTTGAATTGTGACTCCAGATCCGGGTGGTAGTAATTAAAGCAGTTTTTATATTATTCCGCACTCACTATATTTCATCTTAGCTAATTTGTTATTATTTACTGAAAGTAAAAAGGATTGGTTCAATGATTCTCTAGTGTTGGCTTACCTAGCAAGTGAAATATTAGGCACCATCACGGTCCCGACCGTGGGAATTCTGGGTCGTGACAAATTGGTATCAGAGCACTAGGTTGCCTAGGTCTCACGATTCACGAGCGAGCTTGGTAGAGTCTGGAGGATCGGTACGGAGATGTCTGTACTTATCTTCCAGAGGCTATGAAGTTTAGGAACAAATTTCACTTATATTCTTCTCTATCGTGCGATTTTGTTTTCTCAATACTGATTGAACTCTTCTACTTTTACTTTCTCGCAGATGGCGAGAACACGTACCGCTTCCTTAGCTGAGCAGCAGCCAGAGCCCCCAGTGGTAGCTCCTATGAGGGCCAGAGGTCGAGGCAGGGGCAGGGCTCAGCCCAGAGCTCGTGCAGCAGTACCAGCAGTGGAGCCTAAGGTAGAGTTGGGCGAGGAGGTTCCATCCCAGACTGTTCCTGCCGGACCAGCTCAGGTTCCGGAGGGGTTCATTGCCACCCGAGTACTTCAGGACGCTTTGGTCCATTTTGTAGGCCTTATGGAGAGTGTGGCCCAGACTGGCAAATTTCTCATGGGATCAACCGTCTCTCAGCCTGGAGGAGGAGCCCATACTCCCACCACTCTCGCTCCGGAGTAGATAGCTCCCCAATATCAGGCTTCAGCAGCTCAGCCAGTCAGAGTAGTTCAACCGGTTGTTGCGGCACAGGCCGAATATGGGTTAGTTATGTCTTCTAAGGCTTTTTGGAGATTGGACAAGTTCACCAAGATCTTTCCAGTTCACTTCAGTGGTGCTCCTTCAGAGGATCCCCAGGAGTATCTCGATAGCTGTCACGAGGTTCTACAGAACATGGGTATAGTGGAAACCAACGGGGTCGATTTTGCTGCATTTCAGATTAATGGTTCCGCCAAGAAATGGTGGAGAGATTATCTGTTGACCAGACCAGCCGGGTCGCCTGTTCTTACTTGGGACCAGTTTTCTCAGCTCTTCCTAGAGAAGTTTCTCCCTATCACATTAAGAGAGGAGCATCGCCGTCAGTTCGAGCGTCTCCAGCAGGGAAGTATGACTGTTACTCAGTATGAGACTCGTTTTGTGGATTTGGCCCGTCATGCTCTTATTCTACTTCCTACCAAGAGAGAGAGGGTGAGGAGGTTTATTGATGGACTTGCTCAGCCTATCAGATTGCAGATGGCTAAGGAGATTGGGAGTGAGATTTCGTTTCAGGCGGCTGCCAATGTTGCCAGGCGAGTCGAGATGGTTTTAGCTCAGGGGAGTGGTCAGGGGTCTGACAAGAGGCCTCGTCACTCCGGTGGATTCAGTGGAGCCTCATATGGAGGCCGGGTACTTATGGCAGAGGCCATCCTCCCAGGCTATTTCATTAAGCACTCCAGGCATCCCACGGTACCTCAGGTGGTAGTGGCCCTCAGATGCATTATTTCGACCAGCTAGCCTACAGTGCACCACCAGCCCCTATTAGTGCACCTCCGCTCTAGAGTTTTCAGGGTGGTTACTCAGGTCGAGAGGGTCAATTTCACGGCCAGCACTCACAGCAGCCGAGGTCTTGCTATACTTGTGGTGATCCGAGGCACATTGCTAGATTTTGTCCTCGGACATCGGGCAGCTCTCACAGCATCAGGGTTCTTGTGTCATGGTTCCGGCACCAGTTGTTGTACCACCTGCTCAGCCAGCCAGAAGCAGGGGTCAGACAGCTAGAGGTAGGGTCCAGACTGTTAGAGGTGGAGGTCACGCCGTTAGATGTGGAGACCAGCTAGCTAGAGGTCGTCCCGGGGACGTAGTTCAGGGTGGTGGGGCCCAGCTTTGGTGTTATGCTTTTCCAGCCAAGCCTGAAGTTGAGTGATCTAACGTCGTTATTACAGGTACTGTTTCAGTTTACAGTAGGGGTGCTTCAGTTCTATTTGATCCAGGATCTACTTACTCCTATATGTCATCCTATTTTGCTTCCTATTTGGTCATGCCTCGTGATTCTTTGAGTGCTCCTGTGTATGTGTCCACACCAGTGAGAGATACTATTATTGTAGATCGTGTTTATTGTTTGTGTCTGGTCACCATTGGGAACCTTGAGACTTGTGTAGATCTTCTACTTCTCGACATGGTTGATTTTGACGTCATTCTGGGTATGGATTGGCTGTCACCTTATCATGCTATATTAGATTGTCAAAAGCTAGATGGCCGAGAGGCGATTTTCAAAAGACATTTTCTTTCCCAAAAGTGTTAGTAAGTAATTCTAAACCACATCCTTTCAATTACCCATTACATTTTATGAATTTTCAACCTAAAATCTAAGGTTTTCATGGTAGAGTTGGGGATTTTTGGGTAGAAACTAGGGATTTCGAAATTTGGGGATTTAGACCTCAAATTGAGGCCGGATTCCAAAATCAATTATATATCCGGGCTCGGGGGTGAGTGGGTAAATAGATTTTGGTCCGAACCTCGGGTTTTGACCAAGCGGGCCCGAGGTCGGTTTTTGACTTTTTGGGAGAAAGTTTGGGAAATCTAAATTTATGCAATGTAATTGATTCCTTTAGCAATATTTGATAATATTGAGTCATTTTTAAATAGATATGAATGGTTTGGAGGTGGATTCTAGAGGAAAAGTTGTGATTGAGTATTGAGTGGCCTTCGGAGCGAGGTAAGTGATGTGGTTAACCTTGGCTTGAGGGATTAGGTATTATTCGCTTATTTGCTACGTGTTTGTATGTTGAGTATAACGTATAGGTGAGGTGACGAGTACCTATGCATTTTTGTCGATTCATAACATGCGAGTGAGTCTTATTATTGTAATCATGGTATTCCTTGATCATATTGTTCATGATTAGACTAATTATTTGTTATGTTGAACAATTCTTATTATGTTTTACGGAAATTGGTATTGATTGGGTATTGACTCAAAGTTGAGGTTAGTAACGTGGAATTGAATGTTGAAGTAAGACTTGTTCTTGATATTTCTATCTCCCTATTGTTGTTGTTCATTGTCTTGGTGAGGGAGAGTGTTAAAGAACGAAGGGTGATGTCGTGCAACGTTTTGTGAGTGAGTGTTAATGCACGAAGGGTTATGCCGTGCCATGTTATGAGAGAAAGTTAATGCACGAAGGGTGATGCCGTGCCGTTTCTATTGTTTCTTATGGTGAGGTTGAGAGTAAAAGCACGAAGGGTGATGCTATGCACTTTCCTTTACTGTGTTTACTTGTTTCTTTCTGTTTAAGATATATCGATTGATCATGTTCTCATTCCTGTTGTGATTCATTGCCATGTAATCCCCTCAGCATGTCCCCTTCCCAATATTTCTTTCCCTGCTTATTTAGTTGTTGCTATTATTGTATATATTGATATATATTGCACAAGTTTATTTGTAGGTGTCTTGTCCTAGCCTCGTCACTACTTCACCGAGGTTAGACTCGATACTTACCAGTACATGGGGTCGGTTGTACTGATACTGCACTCTGCACTTTCTGTGCAGCTTTTGGTATCGGCTCGGGTTGATCGATGTTTTGGCTGTTGGACCGCTATCCGGAGACTCAAAGTAGATCTGTCGGCGTTCACAGACCTTGAAGTCCCCGTCTATCTTTTTTGTTTTACTGTTTCTTTCATTCAAATATTTTTATTCCTTCAGACACCTTACTTATAACTAAATCTTAGTAGTTCATGGATTGTGACACCTGATCCAGGTGGTAGTAATTAATACAGTTTTTATATTATTCCGCACTCACTACATTTTATCTTAGCTAATTTATTGTTATTTACTGAATGAAAAAAGGATTGGTTTAATGATTCTCAAACGTTGGCTTGCCTAGAAAGTGAAATATTAGGCGCCATCACGGTATCCACGGTGCGAATTGCAGGTCGTGACAGTTCAAGAATTAAAGTACAGTGCCTAAGGATTTCGGGTTCATTGTGTGGTTAAGGATAGAGTTTTGTAGTAGATTATGAACGGGACTTGGAGTGTTCTATGTTATCATCGGGTATGCGGTGCAGTATTGGAGGAAAGGAAGAAATAGCTTCAAACCCGTGGAATATCTTGCATAATGGGTGTACTAGTTTGAGATGTTATTATGTGTATAGGGAGGGTATGAGATGGTTCATGAGTATTGAGACGATGTTGTCTCGTGATGCGGGTCACTCGGGATGAGTGCGAATTTAGTTCGTTATTTTTTGAATAGATCTATTATGTCGAGAGTAAATTGAAAGAAGTTGGGTCAGTTAGTAATGGTTGAATCAACATGATTGTGGCAATGATCAGTTCCTTCAGCGTGTGAAGTTATATATGTGTTTTGTGGTTGTACGTGCGGGCTTGACAGCCACCATAACTTGGTTGATATGGGAGGTATTTGATTCAAATGTCCTTGTTGTGTAAATGGATTCCGGAAGAGTTATGGCGGTTTAGATCACGACTTGAGGTTTGTATTTCCTGCAGTTTGGGAATTCAGTTGCATGTTGCATTGGTTCTTCTGAAATAAGATAAGTGACAGGTTTCTAGCCAATGAAGTGCTTATTCTACTAGTATTTTAGGGGTTATGATGAATTCTTGTACTTTCGCGTAGCGGCATGATATGTACAGTGAGCGGCATGGAAATTGAAAATCGAGGATCAAGGTTGCAGTTCGGTGTTGACAGGAATGCCACGAGCTCGGATGAGCAAGGAAGAATTCAGATGTTCAGAGTAAGCTAGCATTTTCTTTAGTGTCACCTGAGAACGGTGTCATGTGTAAGAGGCTTTATGTACCGATTGTGGATTCTTGATTTGCTTTACAGCATTAATACTATTGGTGGTATGGAGGTGCAGACCTTGCTACCTGGTGTGAAAGGTCATAGGAGCGTATCCCACGGGAAAATCTGTATAAGTGCGACATGTTAGTCACTTGATTGTTAAAGATTGAAACCAAGTATGGAGATTTTTGGTACTATCAATAATGTGAGAGTTATGCTTGGAAGGCGCTCTATTCCTTTGGTTGTGAACAGTGGGAGTTTATTTCGGAATGGGACGTCTACTCGTGTGTGTCATGAATAGGGCCATTATGGATCCTCGAAAGGTTGTTGGACCAGTATGGTATAATCAGGATCGGCTTGAGGTCAGTTGGTGGGTCTAATGTGAATGTGTGCTCTACGTCAGGTCGGATGCATTCATTTGGCATTGCATTGCTTACGGAGGAGTCTTCGGGCGTTGGATGTTATTCCCGTCATGAGTTATTCCATGTAATACTCTATTGTGCCAGGTGGGTGGTGAGACGGCTAGATTATTCGCACGTGTATTGTGATCCCGCGTAGCTTGTGGTGTTATAAGAGCAGGATCACTCTCAATATGCAGGTCATTTATCGCACCTTAGTTGTGCTTGAGTTTTGTAGAGTATGGCGCTATCTGTCTCCCCAGCGTTGTATTTTTGCATTTGGCGTGATTGTGGTCGATATTCGGATATTTCGTAGGTATAAACAATTTAGCTTGATGGGTACTTTCTTCATTATTGTTATGTATGGATCAGGTGGCACGCTGCCATGGGTATGTTGTTTGGATCGGGTTGCACACCGCAATGGTATCATGTTTGGATCGGTTGCACACCGCAACGGTACCATATGTGGATCAGGTTGCACGCCGTAACAGTGAGATGTTGAGTACGGTTCCCTATATTTATTGTTGTGTATTTTGTTTCTCATTTTCTGAGAAGGGTTCATAGCATCTGTTAGATCGTTTTATTCGTTACGCGGGTCGGGTAGCTATTTTCCAGAGTTCATTTTCCTTATGTATCATATTCGAGTTTGTAACATGTTGGTGAACTGATGGCATCATATGAGATTTTTAGCGGTGTTGAGGTGGCTTATTGCCCGAGCAGTGTGTACTGGGTGAGACGAGATTATTGGACGTGAAATCAGTGCAATCAGATTTATATAAGGTATATTAAAGAGCAAATATCGTTATTTAGTTCAGAATGAGGTAATGGTACTTGTCAGAAGGAGAGACTCCATGATTTATTGATTTGGTTAGGTAGTTATGAGTTTCTACACATCTCTTTCATTGTGCCAATATTGCGAGAGTTGAAATAGGGCTTACAGGAGTTATGAGGCGTATTGTGGGCATCGAATTCGTGGAATTGCAACTATTATTGTCAGAGGATGTTATTATGGTCAAGCGACTTATGTGGTGCATGGTGTGATTTTAGTGGAGGAGCATGGTCATGTTGGGTGCAGTGTGTAGGGATTTATACAGTGTTCCTATGTTAGAATCAGGCCTCGTAGAGAATTTTGGATGTTAAAATGTGGTTCCAAGGCTTGTGGACTAGGGTAGCAAGAAGGATTTTCAGTCTCACTCAAGCAAGTGTATTCATATGTGTTGTGGTGGCACGGATAGATGCACGAATTGTTGAACAGCGATTTTGGGGAAACTCCGGAGCAGTTCCTAGCACGTTCCAGGAAGAACGTATGTTTAAGTGGGGGAGAATGTAATGACCCGACCTGTTGTTTTGAGCTTTAGCGCGTCGTTCACCAGTTTGAGGCCTTGAGTAGCTTCATCTCAAGTATTATGAATTGTACGTGTGGTCGGAATTAAATTTCGGAAAGTTCGGAGTTGATTTGGAAAGAAAATTCTAATTTCAGAAGCTTTTAATTGGAGGAATTGACTAAGGTTTGACTATTAAATAGACGACCTCAAAATCGGGATTTGAAGATTCCAATAGATTCGTATGATGATTTCAAACTTGGGCGTATGTTCGGGTTGAGTATTGGGTGGCCCGGAAGAATTTTGGCGCTTATTATGGAATTTGGCATTTTGAAGGTTTTAAGAATTTCTTAAGTTTGAACTGAAGTGGACTTTGGTGTTATCGAAGTCTGTTTGGGATTTCAAACCTGGGAATAGGTTCGTATTGTGATTTATGACTTGTGCGCAAAGTTTGGCGTCATTCAGGAATGTTTTGATATGATTCGGACGCGTTCGTCGAAGTTTAAAAGTTGGAAAGTTTAAAGAAAGGTTTCGATCGTGGATTCACAATTTTGATGTTGTTCGGTGTGATTTGATACCTCGAGTAGGTTCATGTTGTGTTTTGGGACTGGTTGGTATGTTTGGATGGGATCCCGGGGGCCTCGGGTTTGAAATGATTTGAAAACGGATTGAAACTTGGAATTTAGGACATGCTAGAAGGCGAAGCGCAGGAGCGCAACAGGAGTTAGGAGCAGAGGATCGCAGGTGCGGAGTTTGGGCGTGCAGATGCGCATCTGCAGAAGCGGGGAGGCACCGCAGATGCGGAAGCTGAGTATTTGTTATCGGACCGCAGGTGCAGTCGTGTGTTGCAGACGTGGGCTCGAAACAACGGTCAGTGCTCCGCAGAAGCGTGACCGCAGAAGCGAATTTTATCCGCAGAAGCGGATTTTCCTGGCCTTAGAGGGAACCTCACTCGTGATGGATTTGTCCGCAGGTGCGACAGTTTGGCCGCAGGTGTGAAGGTCGTTGGGCACTGGGGTGCTCTTAAATCCGAGACATAGCTCATTTCTCTCACATTTTCATTTGGTTGGACGATTTTTGGAGCTCTTGTAGAGAAGATTTTTATCATCTGTGTCAAGGTAAGTAATTCGCACATATTGTGAGTTAAATACATGATTTATATATGGATTTGAACATGAAAATTTATAGAAATTTAGGATTTTGGTAGAAAGCCTAGAAATTGGTATTTTTGGATTTTGACCACAAAATTGGACATAGAATTTGGAATAAATTTTATATTTGAGTTCGTGATGCTATGGGTAAAGTTTATCTTCGAAAAGTTTCGAAATCCGGGCACGTGGGACCGAGGGGTGTTTATGACTTATAGAGCAGAGTTGGAGATTGTTATGAATTGTTAAATTGTAAGCATTGGAGTATATTTTGATTGATTTACATGTTGTTTGACTAGTTTAGGGATGTTTGGCTTCTGGTTGAGGTGTTAGAGAGGCGTTAGAGACGGTTATGGAACTTCCGCGCGAGGGGGAAACTACCCCCTAAGTGATGTAATTGCTATGTGATACTAGTTGTGGGTGCTACGTACGCACGAGGTGATGAGAGTCCGTACGTAGCTAAAGCATGTTTCTGTCCGGGTAGACTTAGTACCTTATCATGTAATAATTGAATTATTTGAACTCATCGTGCTGGCTTAATTATTTGAACTTATAATTGAAATTGATTTAGAAATAAATATATGTATATTAGGCCGAACCTTATCACCTTGAGTTGTTGGCTAGTTATTTGAGAAACAGTAAAGATTATATTCATTTTGTGTTCGTGTACTATATTGTAAGCACGTTTCGTAATTCAATAACTTCCTTCCTTTCTTGTGGAATGGGCCAAACACCTCGACAGTATAATAGATGCATCTATGGTTCGTGTTGCTCGACCTTTGACAGTATACACATTATTCTTGATTGGACCGAACGACCTCGGCATAATCGTGCATTATATCGTTGGTAGTCCGAACATTCACAAGATTGTCCTTCCACTGATGCCCGGTATTTTACATGGTACTTCTTATCCGTTTGTTACTGGTACTTGATACATATGAGTTGACGAGGTAGAATACAAGGCTGAGAAATTCATACTTTAAAAGAAATATTTGAAAAATTAGGTAACTTACAGATTTACCCTATTATGACTGTGTGCTTCACATCTGCTTATTATTTTATTATATTGCTTTGTTGGACCTTTAGTAAGTGTCGATGTTGACTCCTCATCACTACTCTTTAGGGTTAGGCTAGATACTTACTGGGTACGCGTTGATTTACGTACTCATGCTGCACTTCTGCACTAAATGTGCAGGATCTGACAGGTTCATTTGGTGATCATCTTGGCACGTAGGCACAACTGTTGAGGAGACTTTACGTGAGCTGCATTTCTGACTACGCATCGTAGTCCACAGAGTCTCCATTATACTATTTATTTTATCTTGTCTCATTTATATTCTAGATAGATGTTGTATTTTTATTGTACTCCTTAGTAAATGCTCATGCGCTTGTGACACCGGGTTTTGGGATATGCTAGTTGATGCTTATGATTCTGTATATTATCACCGCCCTTCATTTTTCTTGTAAACTACAAATTGTATACGTTCTCGTAGATTTAAAAGTGTAAATTCCCTTCCTTATTAAATTTTATGATTTCGAGAGTAATAAAATGAGTAATTAAATTGATCAATTACCGTGGGCTTGCCTGACGGCGGCATTAGGCGCCATCACGACCTATAGTAGATTTTGGGTCATGACATATATGCTAAGGTTTTTTAATTTAGGAATAACGTCATTTGCTAATTTCATCATTATAGTCCATAAAATGTTTAAAATTCCTTAAATTTACTAGTTGTGAATTTCTTTTTTTTGGTGTGTGTATTTAAAATTGATCTTTTTCTATACTGGAGAGCAGTTTAAATATTAATAATATATTAAAGTAATTCAAACTGATCATTGGCCACTTAAAGTAATATTTTCTTTTGAAAAAATATTATTATTGGTCACCTAAAACTTTTTGAGTTCGTTATTAATTAAGCAAAAGAAAAACTAATTTTGTGATATTACATGCATGTCAAAAATCTGAATTCTAGTTGATATGAAAGGGTAAATGAGCAATCTGGGGCTGGGGAATGGGGAATATAGTTAATAGTTTTTTAATTTTTTATTTTTTTAAAATATTAAATAGTTAATAGTTAATTAATTTAAATTTAATTAATTTTTGGCCTACGGGTTGGCCCAGGCCCAGCCTCGGTCAAGCCTCAAGGGCCAGCGGGCTGACTTGGGCCGGGCTCATAAGCCTCAGTTTTAAATGGACTCAAAAAATGTTAGCCCCACCCTACCCAAATAGCGGACTGAGTTGGGCTGGCCTCACGGACCAAGCCCATTTTGACGGCTCTACAAGCAACACTTCTTAATAATCATGTCAATATATTTTCAACACTTATCATCATTTTAGGTTCAGAAGATATCGAATCGTCATAACTTTGATAAACAAGTTATTATACGACGATTCACATTAATCACGATTCACATTAATCATTCACAAAAAATTATACTTTATTCTTTCAAGAATAATTATTTACTCAAATCTATGTTTAAGTAATATTAATACTATTATTTTATAAAATTGTGCATTACATGATTTGACGTATAAATGAAATGCATGTGCGGACAACAATAATCATCTTGATATCTAATTATCTTGACCTCAACAAATGACGATCCACATTGGCAAAAATTGGCAAAAATTAAACAAAGGGCAAACTTCCAAACTGATAATCGAAAAACATTACACAACAAATAAGAAGTTGCAATAGTTTGAACCACAGAATAAGATATATTTTATACAGGAGAAGTTGCATCCACTCAACATTGATTTTCTTGAGGGTGTTATTTGTCTGATACTTTAACCGACATTATTCATGTTTGCATCCAAAAATTGAAGAAATCAGTGGCTTGCAATATAATATTCCGTAACCTTGTCTACAGTATGTATTTTCCTTTTCACAGATCTTCTCCAAATCAAATTTTCAATATATCATTTTGTCTCTTTGTGAAATATGAAAATGGAAGAATTAAAAAAATAATTTACTGTTAACTTGGAGCTCTCCATTGTGCTTCTTCTTTTTTTTCATTTTGGTGGACATTAGTTCAATTATTTTCTTTCTCCCGTAGTCCCGTATTTTTTAGCTTCTTTAAATTTTTTAGCATTGAACCCATTATACTTTTAAAGTTATGAATTCATATCTACTATTTATTATAATTTTAATAAATTTTTATATACAAAAAATTATGTTTCGCGTCAAAAATACTGGGTTCGATGAACCCGATACTATAAGGCTGGATACGCCCCTGGCCCATATACCTGTTGCATGAGAAGTAAAATGAAGTTGCTTAATTTCTTTTTTAGAAGGAAATTTTTTGACCAAAGGGTGGATAATGATTTCTATATTACTAATAGTTAGCAAGTAAAAATATTTAGGATTAGGGAACAAGAAGTTTACCTCTTCACTCCATAAGCAGAATGGGTATATCCATTCTTTTACATCTGTCTAAGACTTTGAATTTACCTCTTTTGGCCACATTTGTACTTCAAGCTTCTAAATCTACCTAGATGAGTGACAGTCCTGCAAAATGAAATTGCAATTGGTAAAAACCAAAATTAATTTTGAAAGTGAATGGCCAAATTGAGGAAGAAGCATCAATGACCCGTGAAGTAGTGGCGGAGCCATATTAGCATAAAGGTAGTCAACCGAACACCTTCATGCGAAAATTATATCGCATATATATGTTAGATATAATATCTTTTACATACATATATATTAAATTTTGAGTATTGTTAGTTAAATTTTTTATTTGACCACTGCTATTCGGGAAAAGATGGGAGCAGTTCCTGTGGAGGATAAGATGTTGGAGGCGAGGCTAAAATGGTTCGGGTACGTGAAGAAGAGAAGTACATATTTCTTAGTTATGAAGCGTGAGAGGTTGATCTTGGTGGATATAAGGAGAGATAGAGGTAAGCCAAAAAAGTATTGAAAAGAGGTGATTAGGCAAGACATGACGCGACTTAGACTTNAGAGGCTAAAATGGTTCGGGCACGTGAAGAAGAGAAGTACATATTGCTTAGTTATGAAGTGTGAGAGGTTGATCTTGGTGGATATAAGGAGAGGTAGAGGTAAGCCAAAAAAGTATTGAAAAGAGGTGATTAGGCAAGACATGACGCGACTTAGACTTACCGAGGACATGGTCCTCTGATAGGAGGGTGTGTACGTCAAGAATTAGGATAAAAATTTAGTAGGTAGTCGAACGTTTTTCCCCTTTTTTTCCCCATACCGGTAGTATTAATATTAGTATGGTACCTTTCTTATTCTTAGATAGTTATTATTACCTGTTGTTTGATCGTTATCTTTCGTTTTAGTTTTTTTAATATCTTGATGTTGTTACTGCTTGTTATTATTGCTTCTTTTCATCTTTTCTTTATCCGATAGTTTATCGAAAACAATCTTTTTATTCTCCTAAAATAGGGGTAAGATTTATGTACAGGCTAACTCTTCGGACCTTACTTGTGAGAATCCTTGGATTTATTAATTGTTGTTGTTGCATGAAGGAGTCAAGATTAGTGGTGAAAACAAGGGAATATTGACAGTAAAAGTCAAGTCACTATTGAGGAGAACAGTAACTTTCACGGGCCAATTTTTTTAAAGCAATTTTATCCAAGTAAATGGTGGGGTAGAGGGAATGGGATTCTTGAGAGGGGACCATATAGGAGGAAATACTTTTGGCAAGGAGCAGCAACTGAGTTTAGATGACACATTTGTTAGTACTTCTAAAAACCAGACATACATGTCTTTGTTGTGTGGTCATTGATAGAAAAGGAAATGCATGTAACAAAATGGGTCCTCTTAAATAACAATAATTGCTCTTCCTATATGTTGTTTATATATATGATTTCACTATTCCAGAGATTTTCTTCCATTTGGGTCATTTTTACAATAGGTCCCCCCCCCCAACTCTTTATTTTTTTCCCGTTTAAAACTGCCAAAATGCTAGACTTGACCCACCCAACTCTTCAATAATTCAAATATACGATAATGGACATATCTTAAGTGGTGCTGCGATTTTACTCCGTTACCTAGCTGCCCGGACACCCAAAAACGGATTCAAGATTTGAAATATAAGTTAATAAGTATATAATAATAACTGAATTTATATTTGCAGATATTTGGTGGATTCTTAGTACATGTATAGAGAATGAGCAAGTTGCTAGGTTCACATAAACTCATAGTTGATTTAAACTTTAAAGTTTATGAATTCCTATAATAATATCTAATTAATACACAATAATAATCGAGTTTATAATCAAATATTTATAAATATTTAGTAATTTCTTAATATANTCTTCAATAATTCAAATATACGATAATGGACATATCTTAAGTGGTGCTGCGATTTTACTCCGTTACCTAGCTGCCCGGACACCCAAAAACGGATTCAAGATTTGAAATATAAGTTAATAAGTATATAATAATAACTGAATTTATATTTGCAGATATTTGGTGGATTCTTAGTACATGTATAGAGAATGAGCAAGTTGCTAGGTTCACATAAACTCATAGTTGATTTAAACTTTAAAGTTTATGAATTCCTATAATAATATCTAATTAATACACAATAATAATCGAGTTTATAA
>AWOL01S0004365.1:8959-34117 GCA_000715115.1 Nicotiana otophora
AATCAAAGATATCACAATAGAGAAGTAATCTTACTACCTTGAACTATGAACTAGTAAAGGTTGAAAGATAAATCTCAAAGCACAAGTAACAAAGGTTCAAAAGAACTTTCGAATATGATATACATAATCAATAATGAAGTGTCTCAATGAATGAGAAGAACTCCTTATTTATAGGAGTACTAAGGCACAAAAAGTCCTTAAAATTAGGTAGGGTGGTTGCTAAGGCATAAAAAGTCATTACAATTAGGTAGGGTGATTGCTAAGGAGTAAGAAAAGTCATTACAATTAGGTGGGGGGCGGCCAAATCCCTTTGGGGCAGATTTGGACCTTAAAACTACTAGTTTGGGCCATTGATTTGGACTCCAATTGGGCTCCCTTTGAAACACCCCCTTTTGGACCTCTTTTAAGCTCATTTTGAGCCCCTTTGGTGGACTTCAAGGGCTGATTTGGTGGCCCAATCTTCCTCCTCTTGGACTTCAATTTGGATCACCAAATAATTGTAAAACTTGCATAATTCATCTACTTTGGGCTTGAACTCTTCCTCTATAATTAAAAGCTTCTTTATTTGCCATTAAAGTCCAGCAACCTTAGAGTGCAACTCTTTAGCTTGAGATCTTGTAAATGGCCTTGGAGCTTCCAAAACTCTATCCTTTTCCTTGATGCTATCAAAACCCTCTTCTTCTTAGAATCGAACCCCACGGTGTTCATGTAATTGGAGTAAGCCCTTGATCATTCTAGAATTGGCAATTTCTAATATGTTTATGTTGAAGGCTGTAAGTTCAATATTTATTCTAAATCTTCATCATGTTACCTTGTTATTTAAGGATGTGTTCAAAAATGTGGAATATGTGTTAGAAATGTTAAGACTTCATGTCAAGTTCGAAATAAAGGTTGTTATGCCAAATTATATGAAAAGGCCCTATGTGCTTAGACTACCAAATTGCTCATATGTGAATCTAATATCTTGAATGGGAAGCCTTATTGTTGTGGACAATAATGATGATATTTAAATGTGGAAAAAGGGGACCGGAACTATGAAATACGGCCAAGTGTCAAGAATGACTATGTAATCATAATCACTACTGCGAATGAATTGAAAGAATATGAAAGATGTACGATGTGAGATGATTGACTGAAAAAGGTAATGTCTCAAATGAGATGGTCTAGCCGATCGGACCGTGATCGGATGTCATGCCGCACACATGGTGGTACTATGCTGGAAATCATAATGAAATTATGGTAATGTCTCAAATGAGACGACCTAGCTGATCGGGTCGAGATCGGACTCTGTGTAAGAATACAGAGGTATTGTGAATTGTGGAATATCGGTACTAAAGGTCACCCAACCTAATAATACAGAAATTAACTTGAAAATGTATATGATCCTTAACATTGTTGCTTCTATATTATATGTAGCCCTTATTGAATTCTTGATTGTTCCTCTTGTATTATTATTCATTCTATTGAGTTGGTGTTTAGCTTTACATACTAGTGCTATTCGACGGTACTAAGGTCCCTTTTACCGGAGGTGATGCATCTTTAAATTGATGCAGGTGGTTACGTAGCAGATAGTGTTGATCACAAATAGTGCTGCATCCTCTTCTCAGCGGACTCGGTGGGCCCCATTTCATTCTGGGGTCATATATTATACCTTCTATTTATGTTGTGGTCACTTTTGAGGTATAGCCGGGGTTTTGTTGCCGGCACCATATTTACTCTCTTTTGTGTCTCTAGAGGCTCCGTAGATACTATGTGGGTTGTATATGGGTGTTGGGATTGTTAAACAAGTGTATGTTATGTTTGATCACTTGTTCCACTCAGACTATAAGAATCTGTGTATTTTGAGACTTAAAGGTGAAATAGCTAATGAAGCGGTTTAATGTTGTATGTATGAACTTCCTTTTGTCTAATTAATGAAATCACATATTTTCTTGATCATGGGTTAATTGGGTAGAATGTATCTAAGAGGCTTGCTCGGCCGAGTTCACTCGGTTGAGTGCCGGTCGCGCTTCCCGGGGTTGAGGCGTGACAAACATGATCTGAATCACACCCGAGGCCCCTCGGACCCCATACAAACATACAAACACATCCTAAAATATCATACGAACTTAGTTAAAGGCTCAAATCACATCAAACAACATCCAAAACACGAATTGCATCCCAATTCAAGCCTAATGAACTATTGAACTTCAAACTTCTAAAACCAATGTCGAAACACACCAATCTAACTCCGATTCACCCCAAATTTTGCACACAAGTAATAAATGACACAACAGACCTATTACAACTCCCGAAACTAATATATGAGCCCGTATCAACAAAGCTGACTCTCGGTCAAACTTTTCAACCTTCCCGACCATCAACTTTCAAACTTTCACCAATTCAAGTCAAAATGATCTACAAACCTCAAAATCTATATCCGGACTTATTACTAAGTCCAAAATAACCATACGAAGCTATCGTAACCAACTAAACTCCATTCTGATGTCTTTTACTCATAAGTCAACTCTTTTAACTTAAGCTTCCAACCTTGGGACACTCTTTCAACTTAAGCTTCTAACCTTGGGACTAAGTATCCCAATTTATGTGTAAACGACTCCGAAATTGAGTTTTGATGGTTCCAATAGCTCCATAGGTCAGTTTGGACTTAGGAATGTGTCCGGTTATTGATTTGAAGTCCGTAGATGATTTTTGTTTTAATTGGCGAAAGTTGGATAAAATAGAAGTTTTAAGAGTTGAGAGGTTTGACGGAGAGTTGAGAGGTTTGACGGAGAGTTGACTTTGTTATTACCTGGCTCAGATTTTGGTTCCGGAAATTTGAATAGGTTCATTGTTTCATTTATAAATTGTGTGCAAAGTTTGAGGTCAATCAGACTTGATTTGGTATATTTCGGCATTAGTTTTGGATGTTAGAAGTTCATAAGTTTATTAGGCTTGAACAATGTGCGATTTATGGTTTTAATATTGTTTGATGTGATTTGAGGCTTCGAGCTAGTTTGTATGATGTTTTAGGACTTGTTAGTATATTTGTGTGCGGTCCCGGGGGTATCAGGTATGATTTGGATCATGTTCAGAGCATTTTTGAACCTTGAAGAACTGCTGATTTTTCTATTGCTGGTTTTCTATTTCGCAATCACAGAGAAGGAGACGCGATCGCAAAGAGTTGGTGTGGGTAGCTGGGGAACTGTTCTCGGCATTCACGATAGTATGTTCGCGTTCGCGTAGCTTTATGAGGCTCAGGTCACCGCGC
This sequence comes from Nicotiana otophora, assembly GCA_000715115.1. NCBI lineage: Eukaryota > Viridiplantae > Streptophyta > Magnoliopsida > Solanales > Solanaceae > Nicotiana > Nicotiana otophora. Next base: position 12,210 of record AWOL01S0004365.1, read on the forward strand.
ACTCGAGGAGGTCCACTTAATCGCGTAGAGGAGTATTCAGTTGGGCGTCCGACTTTAAGCCTATGCGATCGCAGAGAGGTGAACGCGTTCGCGGAGTATCAGGGTGATGACCATCACGTTCGTGACTTGGCTTGTGCGCTGGCATAGGCTATTTTTTAGGGCAGCTTATTTTTGTTCTTCGCGATCCCGAGGGACTTTCCACGATCGCGAAGAGGAACATCTAGGCAGACTGTAAAAATATCAAAATTAAGGGTTTGAACCCATTTTCATATATTGAACTAGAAACCTCGGATTTGGGCGATTCTTAAAGGGATTTTCAAGGAGTTGGTTGGGATAAGTGTTTCTAACTCAGATTTGGTTGTTATATGTGAATCTATCATTGTTTTTACAATTCAATTATTGATTTGGGTTGGAGAAATTGGGGAAACTTTTAGAAATTTTATGAGCTTTAATTTGAGGATTTGAAGGTCGAGCTGCGATCGGAATTGGGTAATTTTGGTATGGTTGGACTAGTGGTTGAATGGGTATTTTGGATTTTGTTAATTATGTCGGATTCCAAGATATGGGGCCGGAATTGACTTTTTGAGTTGACGTTTTGACTTTGGTTAAAGATCGTAGCTTTATTAATTAGAATCAATTCCTATAGCTCTTTTTGATAGTATTACGTTATTTTTGACTAGTTTCGAGCCTCCCGAAGGTCGATACGCATGGGAAGGGCTTGCTAGCGGAGTGGTTTGATTTGCTTGAGGTAAGTATCTTATTTAACTCGGTTGAGGCACTAGTTGCCTGAATTGTGGTGATAGCTACGTGCTATTGGGTGCACACATGCATGGGGATGAACGCATGTACGTGCACCGGGGTTATTTATTCATGTTCGGGTTGTGCTCGGGCTCTTATAAGCCTAGAATTGACTGTTAAGCTTTAAGCTATGATATTTCTCGTATTTGTAACATTTTGTGTGAACTATTTGAGCCATATTTGAGGCTACATCGAGGTTTAATCCCTGAATGAACTTGATAAATGCTTTTCAGTGAAAGAATTGCCGATTTGAACCATGACAGCACACATTATGCATGCCTACACTTTAACATGTCATTTATACCAGTACAGAAGCATGAAGATTGTTATTCATTCATCACATACATGTATACTTCTTTAATTTCTCTTGTATAATATGCTTGGACTGGAGGCCTGTGACCACGTCGGGCGGATTGTGTTGTTGTGCCTCTGACCAAACTAGGCGGATTGTGTTACTGGCACGTGAGTTATTCGTGTAGCACGTGAGGTTTTTGTGTAGATCCATATATTGGTGTTATTGGCAGGTGAGTTGTCCGTGTAGCACGTGAGTTTTTTGTGCGGGTTCTATTATTAGCACATGTGTTGTCTGTACACCACGTGAGTTGTCCGTACAACGTGTGGATACAAATCCATCCCCCTTGGGTCACCCTCTCATGTGTCTCTCTTGATGGTGTACACGCGGTTATTGAGAATACTGGTCAGTGGTTTGGAACGGATATGGAATGTTGAGGGGAATCTGGCTAGTGTTGTGTTGGATTTTGCATTTTATCTTTACTTACAATTTTCTTGATCATTTATTTGATTTAACTGCATATCACCTCTATATTCCATGATATTGTCTGAGTAGAGTATTTGAGAAACTGTACACATATACATACGGATGTTTACTCACTAAACTTGATGAGTTAGTTTTCAACATTATTCTGTATCGGTTTAAAAGATGAAACTACACGGGTGATAACTAGTATCATTAACAATTTGCGCTTCTTTTCCCTTGCTGTGTTTATTTACGATACTTATTGAGTACATTGGGTCGGTTGTACTCATACTACACTCTACACTTTGTGTGCAGATCCAGGTAATTCTAGGCACAACAGTTGTTAGATTTGGAGCTTTATCTATTTGGAGACTAACAAGTTAACTTCTTTGGTATCCGCAGACCATGACTCTCCTTCTTTTCAATTAATTATAATATTCTATCTTTCTAGATAGTGTTTTAACAGTCAGACCATGTTTTCATTTATATGCTCATGTACTCGGTGACACCCGAATTTTGGGAGATTTTGTTTTGAGTCGCGGTATTATTTTATCAGTAAATTGTGGGATTTTTACTATTTGAGCTTATTTCAATACATTTTAAATTAATGTTGCGTGGTTATTTGTGAATTGTCGACTTGCCTCGTATTGCGATAGGTGCCATCCCGACATGTGAGATTTTGGATCGTGACAATATGATAGGTCTTCTGTGACCTGGACATCCTCAATGAGGGTAATGCGGGAGAGGTCACCCAAGCACTTACGAAGCATGGATACAAAAGATGGACTACTTACAATTACGGAGGCAACTTAAGCTTATATGCTACTTGGGTCAATTTTTCGGATAATCTTATATGGTCCGGCATAACTGGGGATAAGCTTGCCATTCTTGCCAAACTTCATCATGCCTTTCATAGGCGACACTTTCAAGAACGCCATGCTTCCCACAACGAATTGTAAGTCTCGACGCCTATTATCTAAGTCGGACTTTTGTCGGCTCTGAGTGGTCAACAATCGATCCTGAATCATTTGGTCCTTCTCTACAGCCTGTTGCACCAAATTAGGGCCTAAACATGTTATCTTGTCAACATCGAACCAACCTATAGGATATGTTTACTTCCGCTCGTATAGGGCTTCATATGGTGCCATCTGGATGCTTGAACGGTAGCTGTTATTATAAGCAAACACAATGAGTGGCAGATTAGTTTCCCAATTTCTAGTGACGTCTAGAACACAGTCTCGCAACATGTCCTCATGGATCAAAATAGTGCACTCAATCGTACCATCGGTCGGCGAATGGAATGTTGCGCTACGACTAATTTGCATACCCAAACCTTTCTGGAAAAATCTTTAGAAGTTCAGTATAAATAAAGTCTTCTCTATGAGGTAATAGACATTAGAATGTCCTGAAGCATATTGTCTTCTCAATTTATCACTTATATAATTATCGACTATGCAAATAGCTCCATCATGGTAAGAACTGCGTTTATCTTGTAAATTTGTGGACCATCAACCCTCTAGAGTAATATTTCTAATAAGAACGAGGTAAACCCATACTGTACTTTATCCTTGAACTACTCTTTCATTTCCTCTTGGGGGACTTTATCCTCTATATCAGCCCTATAGGCCTTGATACTCTATCTGTACCCGCTGACCCTTAGCTCCATGTGCTAAACTGCGGCAATGTTCTTGTCGCACTTGGACAAAACTACATGTCTCTGGTATCATGGTATATCCTTGTCAAATCATGATGAATAGAATGGGGGGGTGGGGAGGGACAAATTCACCTATATTCTCAACTTGCCCCATATATCATCTATACTTGGGACACACAATTGACCTGGTATCGAAAAACTCTGATTCCTTGGAACTCAAATATTATCTCTCATTGCCATAAAAATTTTCTTTCGATAATATTAACTTCAGATCTTCATATTGTTTCTCTACTATGCCCTACCATAGGGGCGGCACTGATACCTTCTATGCTACAACTCTTTTATCATTAGTCCTTAAATTGGACATTTAAACTTTCTAACTTATGAAGTTCTCCTGCTAACCTTCTCCTTCTTTGGTCTCTAGATATGTTAAGTTGTCCATAGCTCTTATCTTATGGTGTCATGGAGATTGTCACCTTGTTCGGTTGAACATCCTTCTTAAACTATAATAGGACAGAATCCCTATGTGAATCCTTATTGGTATTCTTTTACTCTGATTACTAGGGGTGCTACCATAGAGTTCTGGTGCGTAAGTCTATTCCTTGTAGTCTAGCTTCTGAAACATTTCCTTCACAAGGAGGACCATATTCTACTATACCATTTGTGCTCCCCTAAACTTACTTTTTAACCTTAAGAACCGTTACTCTCTTAAGAAGACTCAAGGGTCTCTATATTATTGCGAGTTGGTTTAGAGGACGCCTTTACCATGCATAGGAGAGACGTAAATAATTTTTGGCTATTGCCGATTAAAGGTATACTAGAGTTCCTTATAATTACTAAAGATATCATGTTATACCGCTAATATGTGTTCACTGCTACCGAACCTAAATCATTGTTCTGTAGTTCTTCTTGGCTAGTGTGAGCGACCTTATTTCCTTATTCCTTCTAAATATGAGCATTACAATGTATTGATTTATCTCCACCTCTATCATTCAGGAGTTTCTTATATAACTGGTCTTTAGTTCCACTCTTGGTCCCAATCATGTTTCTTTATTTAACTAGCATAGCTAGTAATAAGTTGTTGACGTATTTCCTAATTGGATACCTACCCATACTTGGACCATTATGTTAGGAGTAAATTATCCTTTTTCATCTCTTAACAAACATCATTTAGTATTATAATTTTAGAAATATCGTCGTCGTATATCCTTAGGTATCTTTAACTGCCCATCATCATCCTTCTCACTCTCACTTCCGCTTTCATTTCGACATTACCAACTCTGAGTGTTATTTGCCTTCACTCCGAGCTTCATATCCCTTTAGCTTTATTTGCTTTATACAAGCACTTTTTGTCGTTACTTATCATCTAAAATATCACTTGCGAGCTGTGATCACATACTTATGAAGTTAAAACTTTAGGCTATAAGACCATTGCATGATATAAAAAGATGTGTTAGCTAACAGCTCATCCGAGCTCTTAACTACTATACATACATCATCTCTCGATGTAACCCGTCTTACCCTTTCATTCATTAGTTCTAAGTAATCCCTCTTTGGGGCCTATATACGCTTCTATCTCTACTTATCCTTCATGATTTCTCTTTTGAGCCCTACTTATCTGGCGAGTCTTACCATCGCTTAACTCCTCTAAACAGAAGCGTGTCACCTTTCAATTCTTAGCATTGATTACGTACATATCATTTTATGGTCATAATACATCTGCAAAAACCTGATAACACCATCTTATTCATCATGGAACTCTTCGTGTTAAACTTCTCTTCCACATGCTAACAACTCATGTGAGTTCTGTATCGATTTTATATTGCATTATCTCCCCTGTAGGAGGAATCCAACTCTTGGGCTAAGGGATTTCCTACTGAATCATTTGCACGAGTAGAACATCGCTGGTTCATAAATCATATACCTAGTCTCAGCAGGCAACCTGTCTTCCCATCAAGACGTTAGTCTTATCCCCTTCTCCTTGATAGCTTTTAAGGATCTCCCTTTTTGTAACTTATTCTCCTAATAATTGATTACTTTGTAATTTCTCAATATCCTTGATTATAACCATCTCCCGAGTGTCCGACTCTTATTCCGTTTAACTGAGGGAACTTCCTAACAGTTGTACTCCCTAATTGAGGGAATTAATTTCTCTGGTCAATATACTCTGTTGACCTTTGTTAATTCAAACTTCATAATATAATTGGTCTCATAATACTTTCCTCTTCTAGGGTCTCATAATACTTTCCTCTTCTAGACTCATCATTTACTTATACTTACATTAGATTATTACTTGACTATGATCTTGTCACATTACCATGCTTTACCTTACGACTCTTAGACATTTCTAGTATCTATTCAGGTGTTCCCTTTATCTTTGTATCATTCCCTTGCTATCAATATCACTTCTTACCATTATCTAAGTATTTGCAACATAACATACTCTTACGCTAACTTGCTCTTTCCTTAATCGGCCTTATATTCTAAGCACTCACCATTCCTGCATTACCTTGGACAAAAGTCTTTTTGAGGGGAACATTCATCCCTCACACAAAGGGTTCCATAGTTAGCCCCTGGATCTTCAAGATCTTCAGAGGTCATATCCAACTAACAATTTTCGAGTACATCATGTACACATTCTCTAAAGAGCTACCATCGACCTGTTCATATTTTTCTTTGCTGCTACCCATATTATGAACTATTCTAATTTTCACTAGATCCTCAGGTCTCACTTCTTTCTAAATATACGTCTATTGATGTCAGTAAATCAGTAGTCGTAATATATACTTCTTATTATAATTCTACCACCGCTGAAGGCGAGATAACAAAACTTATATCATTCTATCTGAATATTGACCTCGTTACAATCTTCTACATCTCACATTACCCTTTTGCATTATAAAACCGATGCTCCATTATTATAAGCTTTCATTACTTCCTCTAAATATAGGTGAGACAATCTCTCATAGCCCAAAATTTTGGTATAACACTCGCACCCCTGGCGTATCAATAATCTGTATAGAATATTTAATTTGCTGACTACGAATACGAGCTCACCAATGTCTTTCTAGTAGCAGTTATTACTGAAATTGCAGTAAGCACGAGTTAGACTCGGATTATTACGACTCAGATCTAAAGCTAGATCTATAAGATGAAATAATGGAAACAATCCCTAAATGCCCGACATCCTCTTGCTTATAAGTGTGGTGCACAACACACCTATAAATAAGACTCTGCTAGACACGGTTTGTAGACTCCCTTAGACTAACCTGCTTTTATACCAAGTTCTTCACACCCAAAACCATAGGGGCACAACGGGCACTCGGGCCGACCTCACCAAGCACCAACATAATGTGCATCCATAACCATACTATTATGCATAAATGGGATGAAATGCTGCAATGAGAATATCTGATTTAAACATGAAAGAAAACTTAATAAGGACGACCAACAATTATATACAAGCTTATATACATGAGACATACGGTCCTACAATGCCTCCATGACCATCAATACATATAACTTCTGTCTACAAGCCTCTAAGGAGTACATAAACATCATAAGATAGTGATAGGGCCCCGCCATACCCAACTATGTACATATATGAAGCCATCATACCTACCAACTTACTAGGCAGCTACGCGAGAAAGGAATGTGCCAATCTTCAGTTGAGTTAAGTCACCTATTGTGAAGTATCGTCTAAATCTCTATCTGTATATGCGGGCATGCAATGCAGCACCCCACCAAGGAGTCGTCAGTACGAAAGATGTAATGAATATTCAAGGCAGGTAAAACATATAGATAGAAAATGAAATTAAAAAGAATAGTACAAAAGTCAACCAGAAACTCTAAACAAGACTCTGAGGGCATACCCTGTCACTACCATGGATGTATATGCATGTCTGTCAAAATTAAGCCGCTCAATAGGGCCATATAATCTAGTATCAAGCCACTATGTGGGGCAATTTATGCCATAACATAATGTACCTGGATTTGAAGAGAACTTGGTCGTACCCGACCTTAATAAGACTCGGTAATGCCTCATGTAATATCATAATGTACCCTACCTCAAACTGGACTCAGTAATACCCAACAGATCGGTGGTTGCACCATCGGTGTTGTACCCAGTCGACTATAGCGCGGCTCGGTAGAGTAAACTGGATACATATATAAGTGCAATGCAAGACCGACAACAAGCGATATCATTATTGAGGAAGAATGCCATCGGAAGAAAATACGCCAGAACATGATCAATCTTTTGTCAGGGAATATTTAGGACTATTCAATATTGCGATATGAAGATTATTTCAAAGGGAATATTTACATCAAGTTATAACAAGAAAAAAAGTATCCTTACATACCTTGTGTCGATAGCTCATAAGAACTCAAACACTTAATGAATGACAATCTAAATCATACAAATGATTTTGATCAATAGCAACTCAATAAACTATCAGTCATTTCATTTAGATATTTCATCGAACAATCTGCATGCATAGAACTTCCATAGTCTTTAACAATGGTAACTCAACAACAAGATAACCTCTTAAACTATACTTTATCTCCTTATTTTCCTTATTAATTAACTACTAATATCTAGCAATTCAATATCATAATATGGCTTCAGACGAGAGGCTCAACAACAATAACATTCTGAACATGCTCTTTAAGCAATTCAACAATCATAACGTGTGGCAAGCTCGTTTTTATGATTAAGAAACTATAATTCTAAGGCATTTTATTTCTTCAAAAATATTTCCATAGCAGCAACAAAAACCTACACACGCTACTGCACTAATTTCTAGCCACAACATACCTTAAAACATCTTCAAACCATACCCACACTCGATAACCACATATAACTACAATTTCCGGGATTTACCTCGCGGGTTTTCAATATTAAAACACAGCCACGACTTTTACAAGCAAACAAAAATATGGAGGAAGCAATATCTTACCTCAATCATCAAGGTCATATCAAAACATGAGCTTACTCCCACTTAGAACAACCTTCAACATCACCACGACGCACTAGAGATACTCTTATCTAGCACCACGAGATTCTTGGGGTTAGATTCACTTAGGCATTAGGTATATATCTGAAAACTTCTACCGTCCAAAGTGTGTCCCATAGGGATTTGCTTTCGCAGTCTAGCGAAAACATGAATATCTCTCTACTCTAATGTTGTATCGAGAAATAGTTTAATATTTTGGAATTTAGACTTGCAGAGCTTCAATTTTGTGGGTGGATCACCCCAAATTCCAAGTACGTTGAAAGAAAGGCTCAGTGATATTAGATCCAAATTTCAGTAAGATTATGAATGTATCTCGCGGCAGCCATTGCAAAATTTCTGCTTTACAGCTTACATGACGTCAAATCTTAACATACGACTATTTTATGTTCAAATACCTTGTAAAAAAACCTTATTATCATATTAATCACTCTTATTTTTACCCCAAAAGTTCAGCTATGGGCAATCCATTTCCCATTGGCGAACTTCGTCGAAAAGTATTTGTTTTATTCATATAACAATGAATTCTTCTTAAACTTACTTATCACCTCAATAAACCTCTCTTAACCTTTTGGAGGGATCTTAAACTCTTTCGGCTTACATTAGTTAACTAACGACATAATCGACGTCAAAAGTATGAGGTGTAACAGCATTGACCCTCACTCTATACATTTTTCAACATTATGTTTGGATGACAACATGAAAAACGAGTCATCTAAGCCTTTGGAGGAGTCAAAGGACAAGCAACAAGGTGCTTACATTCTTGAATTTGACGTGCCAAATAGAAAAAATTACATGCCTCATCGGAAGTCCAAGAAGTGCAGAATATTACCTTGGTTACATAGCCCAATAAGAGGTTCAATTCATAAGTTGGAGGCAGAGGCAAAAAGTAGTTCAAGTCGTGCCGCAATTAAAAATCAAGCGCTTGTTGCCAGGCAACCCAGTTTTACTGCTTTCTTTTATTTTTGTTATTAATTCTTTATTTTTTTGTAGTGTTTATTTTTATTTTGTAGGAGTATGAGCATGGGAATCTGGACCATAGGATGTGTGCAAGAATGAGACGATGGTTGGAACTATGTGTGGGGTGTCCACGTAGGACCATGCCTAGGGAAAATCTGACGACCCCGTGAGCCACTATTGCTTTAGCCTTTGCCTTTCAGGGAGTTCCTTGTCCACACTCGTTATTTGTGCATTAGGGACACTGCACTCTTTTAAGTATAGGGTGAAAGAGTTCCTTTGAATAATTGGTACTATTATATTAATATGTTAGCTTCTTTTTTTGTTAGCTGCTTATTTTGATTTTTAGGTTACTTAGATAGAGTAGTAAAACTATTAGTGTGATATTTTGCTTTGTAGTATTTTAGTAGTACATTAGTCGGTTAATCTAGTTTTGTAATTCAGAAATAAAATAAAATAAAGGAAAATTTGAAAATGCATTGGACTTTTTATGACGATGGATCTACTTGACAATATTCTTGAGGTATTAAAGCCACTGTAGTAATAATCATGTCTTTTAGCCTTCTTTAGGTAGTAATAATCCACTGTAGTTTTTTGTACCTCGGTTCTTTTTCAAAAGATGTAACTTTGACCTGGTAGTTTGTTTTTATTTTTTTTAAGAGTAGATTAGTATTTAGGGAACAAAAGGATGAAGAATCATGATATTCCTAGTCACCTTTGACTTGTTTGATAGTAGCATATTTAGGCTTTGACATATGTAGTATCTTCCATATATTTTAAAAAAAATTATGATGCCTTAATGAGTTGGATATCATATTTTGTGATGCCTATGTCTCGTTTGCTTGACTTATGGTAACTTTGTGCTTTATGCTTAATATTTCTTGGCTCCATGAATACTTTCTTTGGTTTGAGAGTTGGAATGGGCCGTTTGGATTGAATCATGTGTCATGGGTAGTGAGATTTTTGTGTAGTCCATATTTTTATATTTGTGCCTAAAACTTGCGCAGCATGTGAGTTGAAGCGAAATCATAGGCGTTACTGGGGTTGAAATTTGTTTTTAGGATTTCTTTGATATTCTTGAACTGTGATGCTTGTAACAAGTAAAATAAATCCTATTTAGCCCTTTTGAGTATATAGACATTTATTTGAGACCCATATTGCAAGCCTGTATCCATTTACTCTTAGTTAACATTGTTTTGATTGTTTACTTCTGAAAGCACTTCACTGTAAAATAAACACTAGAAAGAAGTAAGGAGGAAAATTTGGTTCCTTCTGAGTCGAACCAATTAAAGGAAGAAACGCACCCTTGTATCGTAAGAAATACACAACTAGCGGGGTAATGCAAAGTACAAGAAAAGTTTTCGAAAATATATTTGAGAAATTGAAAGAAAAAATCTACCAGAAAAATAAGAGAAAAAATATAGCAACAGAAATAAGTACATCTTGTCCTTTCTAGTGAGTGTACATCAAAGTAGTGCTTAAAGAAAGAGGAAATATTTTTGGGGGCGATCTAGTTTGTGAAATTGAAGTTGTGTTAAGACAATATACGCTACAGTTGATTATGTGATGTGCTAAAGTACTTAAGAGTGTTAGTCACTATTCCTAAATATATCCTACCCGTCCATTCACCCACATTACAACCATAAAAAAATCCTAATTGATTTTAATCCAAACGAGCCTATATTAGTAGAGGTTTACATAATGGGAAAGCCAATGGTACATTTTGCATGCAGGTGACTTCTTTGTGAGACTGAGAGATTTAGTTTCTTTGTAACATATGTCAGTCTTTAAACTATATTTGATCATCATATCCGAATGTATTGATACTTCTTCTTCTCCTTTATTTGTTGTGAGGGCTCTCGGTTTCACGATGGATATGTTACGTTATTAGACTTCTCAACATGATAAAGTGTTCAAGCCATTATTGCATTGTGACATTGGGTCAGTTTTTGAGGCTAGGATTATTATAAGCATGTTGCTCGGATTATATTTCAACTATGGCATATGTTGTGGGAGTTGTGTGTTGAATGAATATGCTCTAGCTTAATTATTACTAACAATCATGGTCATAGGCGTAGTGTTATTTTAATGTGCTAAGTCATAAGGTGCTAAAAGGTATAATAAAGTATTGGTTGACTCGAGGACGAGCAACGTTTAAGTGTGGGGTGGTGAAGTTTGGCTACAATTCTAAAATTTTAGTACATTACTTACCTTATATTTTGATGTTGTAATGATAAATTATGTGACGTTTGAGCTTAGTTTAGTTGTTTTTATATGTAGGACCATTGAAACTCGAAGTGAAATGAAAGTTGAACAAAAGGATTTTGAAAATAGAAGAAAAGAGCACGAAAAGAAAAATCGGCACAAGGCAAGGTGCAGCTCACCCCAAACATCGCCCCACTTGGCCTGAGGCGAGATGGAGCTTGCACCAAGACAGTCCACACGAGGTCCAGCCCACTCCCCACACCTGGAATTGCGAGAGAGAAAGCTTGGTTCCCTTGTCTAAGAGAAAAGTATTTCCTTATGAAATTTGGACTCGGAGACTTCGACCCTAGCCAATAAATACCCTACAAAAATGTCTAAGAAGGGATTGGTCATATATTAAACGTAATAAGGGATTTGGAATGCCAATGGAGCAAGGAATCATATCATCTCCCATCCTTAATCTCCTATTTGTAGTTTTAATGATTCAAAACAATAGATTGATTATTCATATGATCATGAGTTGTTAATACCTCTCGTGTTCTGGGTTTATGGGTTGTTCTTGACCATTAATGTTTGCCAATTGTTGATATTTCTTGATTAAATCATAATGTTTATTTATTAATTACTGGTTATTATTATTGCATGTCATCTATTTTATGATTTTTATGCTTCTATAATATTTCTATGGTTTCTGCTGACGTTACTGATGAATTGTCTCTTGTTGTTTTATTTCCTGTCTTCCTGAGCCGAGGGTCTATCGGAAATAGCCTCTGTGCCCCATCGGGGTAGGGGTAAGGTCTGCGTACACACTACCCTTCCCAGACCTAACTTTGTGGGATTTTAGTGGGTTGTTGTTGTTTTTGTTATTGTTGTCAATCTTGCGCCTAATTATTTTAATGTGTAACTAACAATAAAATATTATCTATGAATCTTTAGTTGAAATCGAAAGTGGGAACTATAAATTGCATATAGGATTCAATAGAGTAAGTTCTTGAATTTGGACATCGGACAACAGATTTGAATAAAGGATAGACATATTCTAGTTGCCTTACTTGATTACTATTGCAGGAGGTACACCGGTAGTCTAGTTAATTCTGTTCCTATAAACGAATAGTATTAGGTTTGCTTGAATAGGAGAGCGAGGCATCGAAATAAATTCACAAGCAACATAAACCCACTAATCAGTAAGTCTGATAGATCAAGTAGTTGAATCAACCAAAAACTCAAAAAGAGAGATGTCAATCCCATAACCCCGGAATATATCCATCTTATTTAATTTGCTCCTAATAGTTGTTTTGATTTGTTTGCATTCTTGTTCTTGTGCTTGCTTATTAGTTTCATGTAGTAACTCTTAGTTTAGTAAAAATCACAACCATCTTCTTCAAAATTATTTGAACAAATAACTCCTGAAGAGCTTACTTTAGGCAATAGTTGATCATAAATCCTTGTGGGAATGATAATTTTTTATCATTTATTACTTGTCGATCACGTATATTTGCATGAGTGTTTGGCCACAGAAAGATTACTTGTCAAACACGTATCATTAGTTGTGTCAGCTACAACAACATTTTCATAATGTTCTTGTAATGACCCGATAGATTATTTTAACTTCTAGCTTCCCATTACGTTATTTGAGACCTTATATTTCTTAATTTGATAATTTATGACTTGCATGCGTAGTCTGTTTTGATTTCTGGAAAGTCTAAATGTGATTTTTCAAATAAAACTTGATTTTTAAAATTTTAAATTATTAGAGTTGACTATGGTTAACATTATTGGTAAACAACCTCAAATTGATATTTTACGCATGTTTAGTTAGGCTCCCGGGTGACCCGAGACTGTTTTGGCGCTTATTATAAAAGTCAAAAATTTGAGTTAAGAAGATTAGAAAACCTAGAGTTTTGATGCTTCATTCATTATTTAAGATATTATTTTGATGTTTTGAGGGTGCGAGCGAGTTTGTAAGAGGTTATTATACTTATGTGGATGCTTGTAGTGGGGTCCGAGATGCTCGGGTGAGTTTTAAATTGGTTTTGGGCTATTTTGGAAAGACATAGCATTGCTAGTGTAGCAGTCATCATAGTTGCGATAAACTACCCGCACATGCGAGGTTCGCATTTGTGAATCGGAAGGGAATGGGTGGTCAACTTTGCAATTGCGAAGTTGGAGTCACATTTGTGATCCTTGCAATTACGAGGTTTGGTTTACATTTGCAGCATCTCGGCCTTTGGTGGCACTTTGAATTTGTGAGTTGTGCAATTGCGGACAAGAGTTCACAATTGCAACATCTGCAAATGGGTAAGATAGAGGATTTCAGGATTTTCATATCTCAATATCCACCCAAGTTGTGATGGCACCAAACATAAACCGCGCGGTAAGCCAACTAATATGTGATACATAAAATGACAAGAAATCAGCAATAAATAATGAATAAGAGTGCGAAAATCAATACAATTATCTCAGTGATTGGTAGTAAAGGTCATGAGCGACTAACATAAAGAATACAACTTTGATTTGAAAAAAATACATCATTTGTTTGAAGTTTACATAAACCGAAATATAGGTCCTAAACTACCATGAACAAGGGGTTGCTTGTATTTAAAACACTGGTGCGTCTTCGATGCAAGACATTGTCTTCCATAGCAACTAAGCTCCAGAATCTGCACGCAAGGTAGAAAAGTGTAGTAAGAGTACAACCGAACTCATGTACTCTGTAAGTTTTACGACTAACCATGATGAAGTAGTGATGAGGTTTTTAAGGCAAAAGATACTCACTTTGAATAATGTATGTAGCTCAATAACACGTATAATATAGGGAAGAATCCAAAAAACATTCACATTATAACGGATATCAATAATAAAGGTGTGCAAATGTGGTATAGGTAATAAACAAGCTTTGCAAATTAAACAGATAAAGCAAATACAACAACTCCACATAGAAAAGAGACATGCATCAAGTAGTGTATGCTCAAATGCTTATACATGATCGCAGAATTTTTGTACATAACAACGATACAATTCTGTATCAAATTCTAAATACCATCTTTATGAAACCTTTACATGTATCTAACATTTAAATGTATGATAATAAATCTCTTTTTAGATCAATCCGACACTCTCCATGTGTCCAACAACTCATTAACAAGTCTCATACATATGTAAGATGCATCAACTAGCACATGTCGATGATATGATGGATAAAGCATGTAAAAGCTTGAATATGCACAAAGGATCGCTTTATTGGCAAAGCTTCCACCTTTATGCTAAAAAATGCATCACATTAGATTCCCTCAACTAGCATATATATAGATGATATAAATGTATAAAGCATGTAAAAATGAATTAATATGCAAGGATCACTTTAATGGCCAAGCTTCCACTTTTATGCTAAATAAGTCATTACATAGGATTTCACATTACAATCAACAAGAAACTTGTCAGTTTCTCACAACCTGTGCGTATGTCATCAAGAGTGAAACATGAGAGGGTGACCCTAGGGGTATGGATCCATATCCATACGCTGCACGGCTGAAGCCACGTGCACTGCACTATAAAAACATCGTGCTGATCTTATATCAACATCACCATAATTAATCGGCAAGGACCTTGTGCCAACATAATCACATCAGTCACCGTACGGCAAATACCTCATGCCAAATCAATAATAAAATCACAATATCTGCATGGCAGAAATATCGTGCCATAACCTTAGTCCATATCCAAAAATCATATGCATATGAATAAGAATAAGCATATACAATGCATATGGACAGAGAAATAGTCATGCATGGATGTATGCATGTATACAAGGGACGATCCCTAAGTAAGATGTATGCCTATATGTATGATGACCATATACCCAACATGTAATACATCATCCAAATAATCATTGTGTTGAAATAAGAATCAAAAGCCATTTCATAGTATTTAATATGGGTAAGAAAACTCAAGTAGTCACACATCAATTAAAGTCATAACACAAGAATAACAAGTACGAATGTGTGTTCATAATATACGTGTGACTACGTCTAAAGCAAGTATATCAACGATCTCAAGAGTAGGTCATCATGCTCAAAATAAGGTACTATTAGCCTCAACATTAACTTTTTCATGGTTTATTGTGATAATGTGGTCAATCAATTGACACATAGAACAGGTAGAACACACAACAGAATAAGGCATAAAGTAGTCTAGAATCTACCTCGCGCGTGAACACCCATGGTACATGTATATACACATGCCACCGCATGAATATATCACCCCTTCATTGCTACAATATCAATTATTAGGAAAAATTCTCTCAACTAAAGCTAGGTAAGATACTTACCACATCCGGGCCAGTCCAAAGCTCCAAAATTACTTTTTCTTGGAATATCACCTCCAACCGGCTTGAATCTAACCAAACATCATGCAAGTAAATCAACTAATTCTGTATGAATCTATCACAATCCATAAAGATTTGATCTTTAAAGAATTTCTAAAAACTCAGCAATAGTCAACCCGAACCTGCATGCCCGAAAATTAGAACCAATAAAAAAATGTGATGACTCATAACCTGTCAGGTCCAAATATAAAATTAGTTAGAAAACCCAGTTCAAATCGGTGCTCAACTCCTCGAAATACACTCTCTTAATGTGTAGCAAAAATCCAAGTTTCATCGCAAAATTATATGTTTTGGGTGTTAAATATTCATGTAGAATATTTAAACATAATAACAAATAGTTAGAAATTGCCTACTCTCTTGCCTTATACGAAAATCCCCATGAAACACTACCCCTCTCTAAGTCTAGGGTTCAAAAAGAAACAATGAGCTCAAAATCCCGAGAAACCAGCTATAATAATCTCCCAGTCAACCCTTCTTTGTGAACACTCCAAGACCATCACGTTCCCAATGCACAATATTTCCGCCCTCAAATTCCTTCTATGCATTCGCGGGACCTATATCACAAATGGGTAGAGCAATCCTGCCCCTAGCCAAAACATACTCCATGAACGAGCAATCCTTCATCCCTATCTGTACTTCGTGAATGCGAGCCTTCTCTTGCGAACATGATGAGTACCTAACACTCGCAAAACTAGCAATTCCAAACATCACCAAAATGATCAGAGGCCACCCTGGGTCACGCCGAGCAACTTGGGACCCCCATCCAATCCTACCAACAAGTCAAAATATATTAACCAAACCTATTCTAAGGCTCAAAACAACACACATAACATCAGAATCAAGAATCGTTGATCAAATCATTCTCTTAACTATCAAATCCAACTTCGCCGAACGCATCCGAACCATACGTAGACATTCCAGATTACTACCAACCTTATCACACAAGTTCCAATCAACAACATGAACCTATCCAAGGTCTCAAAATAAAAATAGGAGTCGGATAATACCAAAATTTACTTCCGGTCAAACCTATGAATTCTCTAATTCATCAAATTGCCAGATTTTTACAAATAGAGCCAAAACCTTCTAGAAACCTCCAAGATATAATCAGAACATATTCCCAAGTACAAAATCACCATACGAACATATTAAAACCATCAAATCTTAATTCCAATTTCGTTTACTCCAAAGTCAAAACTTGGTAAACTCGTCCAACTTTGCTTACAATTCTTAGAATCGAATTTCAACTCCCTTTAAGTTTCGATTCTTGTATATATACACTATATCAATCTCAACAAGCTGCACAAAAGTACAAATATACCCTCAATATATAACCACATGATGCATGTAAAGACCCATAAAATTTCACCAAGGAATTCAAATTTTGTGGTGACGAGGTCGGATAATGTGTACAGATGTAGTAGTTAAAGGTGTTGGTGAAAAGATTTGCTAAAGGGCAAGTTATGCGGTCAGATTCACAACCGAGGATCCATTATGCAGGCTGCATACCCGTCGCAGAGTAGAGCATGAAAATAGTTGAATTTTCAAGGTCGTTGTGCGATCAATTCTACAATGGCATATCCATTTCGCGGTTTGAACATACATGGCGCAGATTTTGTATGAAGAATTTTGTTGGGTGATTATGCGGTCTATTCTGCGGCCGCATAAGTGGTCTTCGGACCGCAGACTTATCAAGAACATTACAGTTTTTGGGCATCACTTTCACGGTCCATTTTGAGGACCACGTATCTATTCTGCAATCCATTCTACGACCGCAGACTTGAGTTTGGAGAGTCCATTTTCGTAACGACCTGACCGGTCGTTTTGGAGAGTCCATTTTCTAGTTTGTTCCTGTGTGACTTGCCGGGAGGTCTTGTTTTTAGTTTCAGAATATTTTAGGACACTTAGTGCCTAAAACGAAAGTTTAAGTCTTGGAATTTTTAACCGTAGACTGAACTGTGTGAAGACGACTCCAGAATGGAGTTCCATCAGTTCGGTTAGCTCCGTTGGATGATTTTGGACTTAGGAGCATGGTCATACTATGAATTTGAGGTATGTAGCTGATTTAGGCTTGAAATGACGAAAGCCGAATTTTTGAAGATTTTGACTGGTAGTGGACTTTTTGATATTGCAGCCGGATTCCGATTCCGGAAGTGGGAGTAGGTCTGTAATATCAAATATGACTTGTGTGCAAAAGGTTGGGGTAAATTGGACGTGGTTTGATAGGTTTCAGTACCGGTTATAGAAATTGGAAGTTTCAAGTTCATTAAGTTTGAATCGAAGGGTGATTCATGTTTTAGCATTGTTTGATGAGATTTGAGGGCTCAACTAAGTTTGTATTGTGTTGTAGGACTTGTTGGTATATTTGGTTGAGGTCCCGAGGGCCTCGGGTGTGTTTCGGATCATTATCGGATGTGTTTGGACTTAGAGAAATGGATGAAGTTCTGTGATCTGGTGCATCTGGTTTCCTTATACGCGATCACGAGAGAGGGGCCGCGATCGCGTAGGCTTAGCTGGGCAGAGGAAGTTTTGTTCTTCGTGTTCGCTGGTAGAAGGATGCGAACGCGTAGTGGTGGAAAGTCGTGCTTCGCGAATGCATGGCCAAGGTCGCATTCGCGTAGAGTTAGGAGGCTAAAGCTGGGCCACGCTCTTTGCTCATCGCGAACGCGTGAGGACGTTCGCGATCGCATAAGTTTGAGAGCCAGTGCATCGCGTTCGCTTGGTGTTTTACACGTTCGCGTAGGGTTAAATCCTAGGGCAGCGAAGTTGTTCTTCACGATCATGAGGTTATTTCCGCGATCGCGATTAAGGAATCACTAGGCAGACTTATATCATTTCAAAAAAAGGGTTTGGCCATATTTATCAAAACTTGAGTTTGAGAGCACGGATTTGGACGAGAATTTGAGAGATTTTCAAAGACAACGATTGGGTAATGATTCTACACTCCATTTTGGTTGTATTCCTCTAATCTATCACTAATTTCATCTTTTAATTTCGGATTTGGGCGGAAACTTTAGGGGAAAACGGTAGAAACTTCATAAGCTAGAATTTCGAGTTTTGGAAGGTGATTTGAGGTTGGATTCAAGTAATTCTTATATGGCGGGGCTCGTGAGGGGTGTTAGTATTTTGTGACCTTTGTCAGATTTTGAGACGTGGGCCCGGGGGCCGGTTTGAACCTATTTCGGATTTTGGCTTATAATTTTGTGTTTCCCTTGTGGAATTGATTCTTTTAGCCTATATTAATTATATCGTACTGCTTATGGCTAGATTCAGGGTATTTGTAGATTCATTCGAGGGGCAAAGGTTGATGACTGAATGAGGCCGAGGGTCTGTTTGTGAGGTATTGATACTATGGCACGTGGGTTGTCTGTGTAGCACGTGAGTTGTCCGTGCGGATCCACATCTTGATCCTATAGCATCTGATTTGTCCGTGCGGATTATAACGCTTGGGCTGAAAGGAGCCTCTCCAGAGTCTGCACACCCCAGTGAGTGCATGTACCTATTGAGTGTGAGTACTGAGGGCTGAGACCCGAGTGATTGAGCTGTTGTGATTAGTTGAGTGACTGTTGCCCCGAGAGGCTGTACTTGCTTTCCATTTGTTGTTTCACTTAGTTGCTATCTGTCATTGTTGTGAAATTTCTGAAAGAATTTTAATCTGGATTACTTGAACTTTAACTGCATAAAACTGATTTGACTTAAATTGCCGGATTTGAAAGCATGTCTATTCTTTGCTGAAATTATTTGAAAATGAACTATAACCGTATAGCTCGTCACTATCTTTAGTCCCTTATTTATTATTGTTACTTACTGAGTTGGATGTACTCCGTAACACCCCGAAAAATTTTGAAGTACTTAAGCGCTATTAAAAAAATTAATGTGTGCTAATTATATTATTTTATGTGCAGACAAGGACTATTATATGAATGATATCAATTGATCATTATAATATATGTATCGGGTGCAATAATAATGGTTTATGGTCTTAGAAGATCCCCAAGGGTGAGTCAAGTTGAAATTTTATGATGGGATAAAGTTTCAAGTGAGTTATCACAAAACCTTACTTGAAACGAGCATAACTATCTTGAAACTGTTTGTCTAGTTTCTAACACTTCAAACCGTTTGTCATTAGGACCTTCCTACAAGAAGTTATGACCAAATTATCAAAGGTTGGAAGAATGCGATTCTGCAACCATTATGCAATCGCATAAGTGGTTATGCGATCGCAGACTGGTCGCAGAATGGACCAGTGCAGCCCAGTTTTGGGCACCAGTTTGCGCGGTCAATTGTGCGGCCCGCATACCCATTCTGCGGTGCATTATGCGACCGCAAACCTAATTTCGGAGGGTTAATCTTTCTATTTTCATAACCCGACCCTATTTTGATAAATAGGCTTTGGGGCTTATTTTGGGGCAATCATCTGAGGTTTGTTTAGAGAGAAGTGAGAGCGTTCTAGAGAGAGAAAGTAGATGAAGTTTTTTGTTCATCAATATCTCGCCCAAGCTTTGAAATCCAACAAGGAAATCTCACAAGATCTTCATCTAAGAGGTAAGATTCAAACCTCTAGTCTTCAATTTCGAGTTTCGGGTAAAAGATGGGTGATTGGGAGTATGATTCTCGGGTGTAAGAGTATTATATATACATGCTTGTACTAATAAGGTTTGTGGGAAGATTGTTGAGTCCAAATAAGTAAATATTGGGTTGTGGAGTGAAGGAAATCTTGTAGAAGAACCTTGTAGTTTAATTTGCACACCTAGTGTTTGATAAAATGCTCAAATGACCTGAGACCGTGAATATCTTCCTAATAATGGTTCAATTTTGTTATGTCTCAAAATAGATTGGGATTGCTAGAATTTCCGAAACGTTGTAGTAATTTACGAAAAGCTCAAAGCAAGGTATGTTTACTAAACTACTCTCTTAGAATTGAATTCAATGATCTTCCCATAAGTTTCAAGTATGGTTGTCTCAAGTTCCTTATTCTATGTTCTGAGTTGTTCCCAATAAATTCGATTGTCCCGAATAAGCAAAGTACCGAGAATTAAGTATTCAAAACGTGTTCCGAATGTTCCTAACACATTATGTTATCCTTTGGGAATGTGTTCAACAATGATATGTATATTAAAATGCTATGTCTTTGAATTGTGTTTCAAATGAAGGTTATGATTCCAAATTGTGTAAGAAAACTCAATATGCTTAAGACTCTTAATTGCTCAAATATGTACCTAATGTCTTGATTGAAAATGTCTTATTGTTGATAACGTATAAAAACGGTTGGAAGTGAAATAAGTGAATTGGGATATAAAGTGTGGCCAATGTGCAAGAGTGAATGTTATACTTGTAGCCAATGGTGCCAATGGAATCAAAAGATGAGAAAGAAGTATTGTCACGACCCAAAATTCCCACCTTCGGACCATGATGGCGCCTAACATTTTACTTGCTAGGCTAACCAACGTTAGAATAATATTAACCAATTCTTAAATAATATTTACATTATTAATAATCAAGGAAACAAAAGCGGAAGGAAAGTTTGAAATAAAGTGAAATAATAAAAAAATGCAACGGTGTCTAAGTACCATCCCAAAATTGGTGTCACAAGTGCACGAGCTTCCAGAATAAATAAAGCTGTCTGGAAATAAACATACAGCTAAAGTAAAATAGGCAGGGACTTCAGAACTGCGAACGCCATGCAGTTATACATCAACTCTCTTCTGGTAGCTGAAATCCGAACAAGTCTACGGTGCGCTGCTGGGACCAACTCCGAAATTTGCACAAGAAGTGCAGAGTGTAGTATCAGTACAACCGACCCCGTGTACTGGTAAGTGCTGATCTTAACCTCGGCAAAGTAATGATGAAGCTAAGGCGGCTCACATACATTAACCTGCACGCAATATTAGTAACAACAACAATAATAGAAATAAATCAGGTAATTCATTCATAATAATTGAAGCCAACTCAGCAGTCATAACCAATTGTCATTTCTATTAATTCTGCTGCAGCGTGCAAGCCGCTCTCACAATATATGACATTTGGTTCTGTTGCGGCGTGCAACCCGCTCCTCTAATATATTCATTTTTAATCAAGTTTGTTGCGGCGTGCAACCCGATCCCCCAATATATATATATATATATATATATATATATATAT
>AWOL01S0004365.1:44842-63570 GCA_000715115.1 Nicotiana otophora
GTGCAACCCGCTCCTCCAATATATTCATTTTTAATCAAGTCTGTTGCGGCGTGCAACCCGATCCCCCAATATATATATATATGTAGGTCGACTTTTAAATAAGTCTATTGCGGCGTGCAGCCCGATCCTCAATATGGACTTTTAATAAGTCTGTTGCGGCATGCAACCCGATCCTCCAATATGGACTTTTAATAAGTCTGTTGCGGCGTGCAACCCAATCCTCCAATATATTTATTATAATCAATCTTGTTGTGGAGTGCAATCCGCTCCTCCAATATATTCATTTACCAATTCTTATAGAAGACTTTTTTCCAATAAATGTAACAATTAATATAAAATTATAAGACAACGAGCATACAATAATTATGATTTAATTATGAAACAAACAATGACAACTAGCAAATTATTATGGAAATTAGGGAGAAAATAGGCAGTTTAATATTTAATATGTTAAATGTCAAATAACAATTAAGGTACATGATTCAAATAGCATGTAAAAATTAATGCAGGAATTCAAAAATTAATATTTGACAAAGAATATGAGAGAAACAATTATTATAATAATTAATTTATGATTTAAAATAATTTATGATTTTTCAAGTAAGCAGACAAACAATTAATTTGAGGGTTCTATTCGTTCACATGTAATTCACATAACAAATAATTTAAGGGTTCTATGCCCTCAAGTCAAGGTTAACCACGATACTTACCTCGCTTTGTAAATTCCAATCATTTATTCAACCACAGCCTTTACTTTTAAATTTGACTCTAAAAGCTTCAAATCTATTCACAAACAATTCGATATATTCAATACGAATAATAGGAATTAATTCCATATGAATTTACTAATTTTCCGGATAAAAATCTGAAATTCATTAAACTATTCGGCAGTGGGACCCATGTCTCAAATCTCGGAAAAACTTACGAAATTCGAACACCCATTCGTTTTTGGAAGATTTTAGAAAAATCTAATTTTTCTTCCATAAATTCACGGATTCATGATATAAACATGTATGAAATCATGAAATATAATCAATATAGGATAAGGAACACTTACCAAAATGTTTTCCCGTGAAAATCGCCTTACCCGAGCTCAAAAATGGAAAAGGGTTGAAAATGGGACGAATCCCATTTTCTAGAACTTAAGTTCTGTTTCTGAAACTTTTACCCTTCGCGAACGCGGTCAGTGCATCGTGTTCGCGAAGAACAAATTCCTGCTTACCAATTTTACTCTTCGCGAACGCGAGGGCTACTTCGCGAACGCGAAGCTTGCATGGCTTGGCCTTCGCGAATGCGAGATGCCCTTCGCGAACGCAAAGGCAATTGACCTGGCCAGTCTATTTTCCTTTGCGAACGCGAGGCTTCGATCGCGAACGTGAAGCTTCGTACTTAAGACTTCACGAACGTGTTCTCTCGGTCGCGAACGCGAAGCACAAAATGTGCCAGCCCGAATTTGCTCTTCGTGAACACGAGACTCCCCTCGCGAACGCGAAGAAGGAAACCAGAAGTATGTTTGTGCAGTTTCCTCAAGTCAGAAAATGATCCGTTAATCACCCGAAATCAACCCGAGCCCTTGGGGCTCCAAACCAAACACGCGCCCAAGTCCTAAAACATCATACGAACTTGCTCGCATGATCAAATCGCCAAAATAACACCAAGAACTATGAATCGGACACCAAATCAAAGGAAATTTTCAAGAAAACTTTAAAACTTATATTTTTACAACCGGGCGTCTGAATCACGTCAAATCAACTCTCATTCTCATCAAATTTGGAAGACAAGTCATAAATATTATAGTGGACCTATACTGGGCTCCGGAACCAAAATACAAATCCGAGGTCAATAAATCCAACATCAGTAATATCTTAGAAATTATTAAGCTTTTAATGTTTCATCAAAATTCCATATCTCGAGCTAGTGACCTCGAAATTCTATTCCGGGCATACGCCCAAGTCCCAAATCACGATACGTATCTACCGAAATTGTCAGAACACTGATCCGGCTATATAGGCTCAAAATGTTGATCAAAGTCAACTTAGTTGAGTTTTAAAGCTCTATTTCACATTTTAATCCATTTTTCACATAAAAACTTTTCGGAAAATTGAACGGACTGTGCACGCAAGTCGAGGAATGATAAATGGTGATTTTCAAGGTCTTAGAATATAGAATTATTTATTAAATTTAAAGATGACATTTTGGGTCATCACAAGTATGAAATGCGATGATTGATATATGTGAAAGTTATACTTATGGCCAATGGTGCCAATAAAATGAAATGATGTGATACAGGTTATGCAATGAGCCTTGATTCAACTACTCCGAATTGACTTCGAAATAGAATTGCTTAAAAGCTTATAAAGTCAAGTCATGCCTATATGTGGCTGTTTTAACAAACGCTATGATTTGTGAGTATTTTCAATGTGTTTTGCGTTCTTACATATTCGTGAGTGGAAATTGTGTATTGCCCTTTTTGGGGGAAAGTATGTCAAGAATAAATGGTGTGTTATTTTCTGATGATTTTAACTTGCGCATCAATTGCCAATTGTTTTACTCTATTTCTTGGAAAATAATCTATTGTGCTTAAATTGTTCATTTCTAATGAACTTAAAGTTGTGATTTCTGGAATATTATATGTATGTTGATATTTATGATGATGATACATGAGATGGAAGAAATTAAAGTGTGGAATAACATTATGGCCACCGTACCTTGAATAAAGAATCTTGTGAATGGCCAAAAGAGCCAAGGAAATATTGTTGTTGTTATTGGTTGAAAATACTAGTGGACATTTATACAATGTGGAAGATGATAAGGTAAATACATTTGCACCTATGTTATTTTTTTGATTTATTCCTCTTATTTGGGATGAGATTGATGTGATAAAATTACTCCTTTCAATTGGGATAAGATTGATTGATATAAAAGGTTGATGTATCGAATAAGACAGCCTACCGATCGGGTCGTGATCGGATACCATGCCGCACACATGGTGGTGACTGTGCTAGAAATTATAATTGAAATTGTGATTTGTGTTGATGTCATCAAATAAGACAGCCTAACCGAGCGGGTCGTGATCGGACTCCGTGCTAAATTCACGGTGCATTTGCACAGAGATTGTGATTGAGATTGTGGTTGATGTCTTCAAATAAGATGGCCTAGTCGATCGGGTCGTGATCGGACTCCGTACTAAAAAGTACGGTGGTATTGGTATTGATAGTGATTGTGGTTGATGTCTCTAATGAGATAGCCTAGCCGATTGGGTCCTGATCGGACTCTGTGCTTAAAAGTACGGTGGTATTGGTATTGTAAAAGGTGAAATTGTGAACAGCGATATATTGGTGCTAAAGATCTCCCAACCAAAAATAATATTATCATCATAATATGATTATCACTTCACTGTGTTATCTTCATATTTTGGAAATTATTATGTTTTAACTTGGCATTTGAATATCATTGATTGTGACTTGGCACTTGGTATTCTATTTTGAAAGAGGATAGTTAGCTTTACATACTAGTACTATTACATATGTACTAACGTCCCTTTTGACGGGGGCGTTGCATCTTCAATGGATGCAGGTGATTCATCAACGGTGCAGAAGGGTCCTCGTTAGCAGTTACTCCCTATTCAGCAAGTTTTGGTGATCCCTACTCTATTCCGGGCCTTATGTCACTTGACGTTACACTTTGTGTCTTGAGGTATAGCCGGGGCCTTATTGTCGGCACTTTCATACTATTCTTCTATCATATTTAGAGGCTCCGTAGACAGGTTGTGGGTGGTGTATGATATTGGGAATTGAACTAGAAATGTTGCTATTTGGCAAACATGTTTTTCATTATACCTATAAACTTGTAATACTTTAGAAATTATGAACGAAGTTCCTAATGGAATGAATGGGAGTTGTTAATAAAATATTTTCAGTGTTTGATTAATGAAGTGCATCTTCTCTTTATTCTTGGATGAGTTTGGGTACAAGAAAAGCTAATAGGCTTGCTCGGTCGGGTTCACTCGGTTGAGCGCCGAGTTTGGAAATGTGTTCAAGAATGATATGAGTATTAAAATGATATGTCTTACTGTTGATAACCAATAAAGACGGTTGGAAGTAAAATAAGTGAATTGGGATATAAAGTGTGGCCAATGTGCAAGAGTGAAAGTTATGCTTGTGGTCAATGGTGACAATGGAATTAAAAGATATGAAAGAAGTGTGAAATGCGATGATTGATATAAGTGAAAGTTATACTTGTGGACAATGGTGCCAATGAAATGAAATGATGTGAGAAAGGTTATGAAATGAGCCTTGATTCAACTATTCCGAATTGACTTTGAAAATAGAATTGCCTAAAAGCTTATAAACTCAAGTCATGCCTATATGTGGCTGTTTTAACAGACGCTATGATTTGTGAGTATTTTCAATGTATTTTACGTTCTTATATATTCGTGAATGAAAATCGTGTATTGCCCTTTATGGGAAAAAAATATGTCAAGAATAAATGGTGTGTTATTTATTGATGATTTTAACTTTCGCATCAATTGCCAATTATTTTACTCTATTTCTTGGAAAGAGATCTATTGTGCTTAAATTGTTCATTTCTAATGAAATTAAAGTTGTGATTTACAGAATATTATATGTATGTTGATATTTCTGATGATGATACATTCGAGGGAAGAAATGAAAGTGTGGAATAACAAATATGGCCACTGTGCCTTGAATAAAGAATCTTGTGAATGGCCAAAAGAGCCAAGGAAATATTGTTGTTGTTATTGGTTAAAAATACTAGTGGAAATTTATACAATGTGGAAGATGATGAGGTAAATACTTTTGCACCCACGTTATTTTTGTGAATTATTCCTCTTATACGGGATGAGATTGATGTGCTAAAATTATTCCTCTTAATTGAGATAAGATTGATTGATATAAAAGGGTTGATGTCTCGAATAAGACAGCCTAGCCGATCGGGTCGGGATCGGACACCATGCCGCACACATGGTG
The DNA here is from genome assembly GCA_000715115.1 of Nicotiana otophora. Taxonomy (NCBI): domain Eukaryota; kingdom Viridiplantae; phylum Streptophyta; class Magnoliopsida; order Solanales; family Solanaceae; genus Nicotiana; species Nicotiana otophora. The sequence continues at coordinate 49,831 of AWOL01S0004365.1, forward strand.
GTGATTGTGCTAGAAATTATAATTGAAATCGTGATTTTGGTTGATGTCATCAAATAAGACAACCTAACCTATCGAGTCGTGATCGGACTTCGTGCTAGATTCACGGTGGTATATTTGCACAGAGATTGTGATTGCGATTGTGGTTGATGTCTTCAAATAAGATGGCCTAGCCGATCGGGTAGTGATCGGACTCCATGCTAAAAAGTACGGTGGTGTTGGTATTGATAATGATTGTGGTTGATGTCTCTAATGAAATAGCCTAGCCGATCGGGTCGTGATCGTACTCCGTGCTAAAATGTACAGTGGTATTGGTATTGATAGTGATTGTGGTTGATGTCTCTAATGAGATAGCCTAGCCAATCCGGTCGTGATCGGAATCCGTGTTAAATGTACGATGGTATTGCTATTGTAAATATTGGTATTGTAAAAGGTGAAATTGTGAACAGTGATATATCGGTCAATAATATTATCATCATAATTTGATTATCATTTGTTCTAACTTGGCATTTGAATATCATTGAATATGACTTGTTGTTTCTATGGATTTCCCTTTCTTACATTGGTATTCTATTTTTAAAGAGCACAACTAGCTTTACATACTAGTACTATTCCATATGTACTAACGTCCCTTTTGTCGGGGGCTGTATCTTTAATGGATGCAGGTGATTCATCATTGGTGCATCTTTGGTCCTTCTTAGCAGTTACTCCCTATTCAATAGGTTTTGGTGAGCCCTACTATATTCCGGGCCCGATGTCACTTGATGTTACACTTTGTGTCTTGAGGTATAGCCGGGGCCTTGTTGTCGGCACTTCCATACAATTCTTTTGTTATATTTAGAGGCTCCGTAGACATCTTGTGGGTGGTGTATGATGTTGGGAATTGAACTAGAAATGTTGCTATTTGGAAAACATGTTTTTCATTATACTATAAAGTTGTAATACTTTGGAAATTATGAACAAAGTTTCTAATGGAATGAATGGGAATTGTTAATAAAATATTTTAGTGTTTGATTAATGGAGTGCATCTCCTCTTTATTCATGGATGATTTTGGGTAGAAGTAAATCTAATAGGCTTGCTCGACCGGGTTCACTGGGTTGAGCGCCGGTCACGCTCCCTGAGTTTGGGACGTGACATACTCACGTTTCTCCCTGCACCTCGTGTGCAGATCCAGGTGTTCCCGGACACGGTGGGTGTTGATCTCGTGCGTGGTTGAGTATCGGAGTCTTACGAGGTAGCTACCGGCGTTCGCAGTCCTTGTCCCTCCTTTCTTATTATCTTTTCCTTCTTGTATTGGCATTTTGGCATAGACTGTTGTAGAGACTGTTTCTAGACTGGCTGTTTAGATGCTCATGACTTAGTGGCACCCTGATGTCGGGCTACGTTTCTGCACTTATGCTTTGGGTTTTACCCCGTTTTTATGAAAAAATCCGATTATTTTAAATGTCTTGATTCATTTCTGTTAAATGTTGAAAGTTTTTTGGAAATGTCAGCTTGCCTAGTATCACGATAGGCGTCATCACGAAGAGTTAGGTTTTGGGTCATGACAAGTTGGTATCGGAGCCTAGGTTGCATAGGTCCCATGAGTCATAAGCAGGTTTAGTAGAGTCTTGCGGATCGGTATGAAGACGTCTGTACTTATCTTCGAGAGGCTGCCCAATCCTTATGAAACTTCACATTCTTGAATTCTTGTCCTGCAAATATTTTGATTCTGGTAACTAAAATTTTGTTGTTCTAATTCTCCCACAGATAGTGAGAACATGTACTACGGGGCAGGGTGGACAGCCACCAGTACCACTAGTCAGGGCAGTGAGAGGCCGAGGTCGCGGTAGGGGCAGAGGTGCAGCTCGCACCGTAACTAGGGCAGCAACTGCAGATCCACCAGTTGCCCCAGTTCAGGAGTAGGCTCCAGTTGTGGATGAGCCTGTGAGACCAGCTCAGGCACAATCCATACCCATTGTGATTCCAGGCCTTCACGAGGCCTTAGCTCAGATTCTGACTGCGTGTACCAGTCTTGCTCAGGCGGTCTCTGCTCCGGCCGCAGCAGCCACATCTCAGGCCGGGGGAGGTGCTCAGACTCCCACCATCCGCACAACAGAGTAAGTGGTATAGGGATTCCAGACACCGGGGGAACCACCAGCCCAGCCGGTTGCAGCTGCTCAGGACTGTGTGGTTCCAATCATGTCTAATGATGAGCAACGTCGATTGGAGAGGTTTGGGAGACTCCAGCCTCCATCTTTCAGTGTTACTGAGGGAGAGGATGCACATGGCTTCTTGGACATGTGTCTGAGCATACTCCGTACAACAGGTATTCTAGAGACCAGTGGGGTCTCATTCACTACTTTGCAGTTCTCTAGGGCTGCCTTCAGTTGGCGGGAGGCTTACGAGAGGTGCAGGCCGGTCGGCGCAGCACCCCTTACATGGAAGCAGCTCTCCGGTATATTCTTGGAGAAATTCATGCCACAGTCCCGCTGAGAGGAGCTGCATAGGCAGTTCGAGTAGCTTTATCAGGGGGATATGTCCGTGACGCAGTATGAGATGAGATTTTCAGAGTTGGCCCGTCATGCTATTTGGTTGGTTCCCACAGACTGTGAGAGGATCAGGATGTTCATAGATGGCCTCACTTTTCAGCTACAATTGCTTATGACTAGAGAGAGAGTGTTTGGAACCAGGGTCAAATAATACCGAGGCATCTCCACGACAAACTGAGACAATACTTGTAATCACAGCATCCGAACCAATGGCATCTGGTCTGGCAGGAAGAGCATAGAAATGGGCCTGGCCACCCCCTGATCGGCCTCCCCTTCTAGGGCGACCCCTAGCTGACTGACTCATACCCCTAGCTATTTGGGCAGGTGGTGAAGCTGCTGGTGCTGGTGCCATCGGCCGAGAACTCTGCTGTGGAGTCCCATTCACCAACCTAGGGCAATCTCTCTTAATATGACAAAAATCTCCGCACTCGAAATATCCCCTCTGAAGAATCGCTTATCTTGATACTCCAAAGAACTACCCGTTGACACCTGAGCTGACGTGGCAGGGTGAGAACTCTGCACTGGTAGTGAGCTGAATGCAAAATTAGCCCTGTTGATAGCTGTGTGAACCATGGTAAGATGATCCACCACGGTGAACTAGGCGAGCCGTCTGAGCATGTCTGAAAGGACGACCTCTACCGTGGTAGAATTGCCCCATGAAGGAACACCGCTGAATCCACCCTGAGACCCCTGCTATCGATTCTATTCCAGTGGTGCGATATTTCCCGAATGTGTTTCCTGCAGACCTGCCGGCCATGCCGCCCAACAGAGATATTGATTTCGTTATTGATTTGGTGCCGGGAACTCAGCCCATTTATATTCCACCGTATCGTATGGCACCGGCGGAGTTGAAGGAATTGTAGGAGCAGCTTCGGGAACTCCTTGATAATGGGTTTATTCAGCCTAGTGTGTCACCTTGCGGTGCACCAGTTCTATTTGTAAAGAAGAAGGATAGTACTATGAGAATATGCATTGATTACAGGCAGTTGAACAAGGTCACAATTATGAACAAGTATCCATTGCCGCGTATTGATGATTTGTTTGACCAGCTTCAGGGAGCGATGGTGTTTTCCAAGATTGATTTGAGGCCAGGGTATCACCAGCTGAAGATTCGGGACTCAGATATTCTTAAGACAACTTTCATGACCCGATATGGCCATTATAAGTTCCTTGTGATGTGTTTTGGGCTGACCAACGCCCCAACAACGTTCATGCATCTGATGAACAGTGTGTTTCAGCCTTATCTTGACTCTTTCATTATTGTATTCATTGATGACATCCTGGTGTACTCTCATAACCGGTAAGAGCATGCCTAGCATCTGAGGATTGTGTTACAACGGTTGAGGGAGGAGAAGCTTTATGCAAAGTTCTCCAAGTGTGAGTTTTAGCTCATTTCAATGGTGTTCTTGAGATGCGTGGTGTCCAGTAAGGTTATTCAAGTAGACCCGAAGAAGATAGAGGCGGTTCGGAGTTGGCCCAAACCATCCTCAGCCATGGAGATTCGGAGTTTTCTCGGTTTGGTTGGTTATTACCATCATTTTGTGGAGGGCTTCTCATCTATTGCATCGCACTTGACTAAATTGACCAAAATGGGTGATCCTTTCAGGTAGTCGGAGGAGTGCGAGGAGAGCTTTCAGAAGCTCAAGACTGCTTTGACCACGACTCCAGTTCTAGTTCTACCATCAACTTCTGGTTCTTACACAGTGTATTGTGATGCCTCGCGGATTGGTATTGAGTGTGTTCTGATGCTGGAGGGTAGAGTGATTGCTTATGCTTCGCGCCAGTTGAAGCCTCATGATAAGAACTATCCTATCCACGACCTTGAGTTAGCAGCTATTGTTTATGCCCTGAAGATCTGGCGGCGCTACTTGTACGGGGTCCATTGTGACATTTACACCGATCATCGGAGTTTGCAGCATTTGTTCAAACAGAAGGATCTTAACTTCCATCAGTGGAGGTGGTTGGAGCTTCTTAAGGAATATGATATCACCATTGTTACCATGTCGGGAAGGCCAATGTGGTGGCAGATACCTTGAGTCATCGGGCGGAGAGTTTGGGGAGCTTAGCATATCTTCCAGCATCAGAGAGGCCATTGGCATTGAATGTTCAGGTCTTAGCTAGCTAGTTTGTTAGATTGGATATTTCTAAGCCGAGTCGAGTATTGGCTTGTGTGGTCTCTCGATCTTCTCTTTATGATCGTATCAGGGAGGATCAATATGATGACCCCCATCTGCTTGTCCTTAAAGAGGTCACTATTGAGGATGATGGTGCATTGAGAATGCATGACAGACTATGTGTACCTAATGTAGATGGTTTGCGTGAGTTGATTCTTCAAGAGGCTCACAGTACGCGGTATTCTATTCATCCGGGTGCCGCGAAGATATATCAGGACTTGAGACAACATTATTGGTGGAGGAGAATGAAGGACATAGTGGAGTGCGTAGCTCGGTGCCTTAATTGCCAGCATGTGAAGTATGAGCATCAGTGACCAGGTGGGTTGTTTCAGATGTTAGAAATTCCGCAGTGGAAATGGGAGCGGATCACTATGTATTTCGTTGTTGGGCTTCTACGGACTAAGCAGAAGTTTGATGTAGCTAGCTCGAGTGTATATCCGCGAGATCACCAGGCTTCATGGCGTACTGGTATCTATTATCTCTTGCTGGGGTACGCAGTTTACATCACGGTTCTAGAGGGTCTTACAACATGTGTTGGGTACCCGAGTGGAGTTGGCACATCATTTCACTCTCAGACGGACGGACAGTCCGAGCGCACTATTCAGATATTAGAGGATATGCTTCGTACGTGTGTGAGGTAGTTTGGGGGACCGTGGGATCAGTTTTTGCCACTAGCGGAGTTTGCCTACAATAATAGTTATCAGTCGAGCATCCAGATGACACAGTATGAGGTTCTGTATGGTAGGCGGTGTAGGTGTCCAGTGGGTTGGTTCGAGCCGGGCGAGGCTAGATTATTGGGTACAGACCTTAGTTCCATTGGCACTAGTGGCCCAAATGTAATATCATTCTTGGCACGTTGGCCGTATTTCATATTTCATGCTCACCTATTTCACTTTCAAACATCATCACGGCTCATCAACAACAAAGAATCTCTATTCAAGACTTTGAGTACACATGTGAGTAAATAAGAGTCTTAAGCACATTGAGATTTCTATACAATTTGTCATAATAGCTTTCATTTGAAACACGACTTGAAGTCATAACATTTAGATACACAACCCATGCTTTGAACACATTCTCAAATAGTAACATAACATGACAAGAGCATTTAGAATATATATCGAACATATATCTTTTGACACGAAGCTTGCTCAGAATAGTCAAGTTATAATGACAACTCGGGACTTGCAAGGACATCGTGGGATAAAATTCAAAGAGAGAAGTTTAGCCAACATACCTCGCTTTGAGCTTCCTTAAATTACTACAATGTTCCGGAAATCGTAGCAACTTCGATCTATTTAGAAATATAATAAAATTGAACACAAATTAGAAAGGAGTTCATGGTTCCAGCTCATTTGAGCATTTTATCAAACACTGGGTGGGCATTATGATTTCTAGATTCTCCTATGGTGGATTTCCTTCACCTCACAACCCAAGGTCTACCCATTTGAGCTCAACTACCTTCCCACAACCCATGATAGTGCATGCATACATGGATACACTTTCACACCCAAGAATCACACTCCTCATTAACCATCTTCTACCCTAAATTCAAAATTGAAAGTAGGATATGGAACCTTACCTCTTGGATGAAGAACTTGTGCGTTTCTCCTTGTGAATTCTCCAACATTTGAGCAAGAATTGATGAACAATAAGCTTAGGAACTTCCCCTCTCACTCTATGACACTTCCTCTCCCAAGAAATATCAGACTTTCTTTTTACAAATGTGGTAGATAGGTTCTCCAAAATGGCTCGTTTTATTCCTTGTTTAAAGACTAATGATGCTTCACATGTTGCTGATCTTTTTGTAAAGGAAGTTGTCAAATTGCATGGTATACCTAGAACTATTGTTAGTGATAGGGATGCTAAGTTTTTGAGCCACTTTTGGCGTGTATTTTGGGGGAAGTTAGGCACTAAATTATTATTTTCTACTTCTTGTCACCCACAAACTGATGGACAAACTGAAGTAGTTAATAGAACCTTAGGAAACATGTTGAGGGCTGTTTTGAAAGGTAAATTAACTTCTTGGGAGGCTCACTTACCTATGATTGAATTTGCTTACAATAGAACAATCCATTCTTCTACAGGTATGTCTCCTTTTGAGGTTGTTTATGGTTTTAATCCCTTCACTCCTCTTGATTTATTACCATTACCTACTAATGATATTGTTAATCTTGATGGTAGGACAAAGGCTGAGATGATGAAAAAAATTCATGAACAAACAAGGCTTGCAATTGAGAAGAAAAATGAGCAAACTGCCTTGAGAAAGAATAAGGGTCGAAAACAAGTAATTTTTAAACCTGGAGATTTAGTTTGGGTTCACTTTAGAAAGGAGAGATTTCCCTCCAAAAGGAAGTCAAAGTTGCACCCTAGAGGAGATGGCCCATTTCAAGTCCTTGAAAGGATTGGAGACAATGCTTACAAGCTGGACCTACCTGGTGAGTTCCAAGTAAGTGCTACATTCAATGTTGCTGACTTGTCTTTGTTTGATGTAGGATCGAATTCGGGGACGAATTCTTTTCAAGAAGAGGGGAATGATAGCATCAAGGACAAGGATAGAGTTTTGGAAGCTCCAAGGCCATTTACAAGATCTCAAGCTAAAGAGTTGCACTCTAAGGTTGCTGGACTTCAATGGCAAATAAAGAAGCTTTTAATTATAGAGGAAGAGCTCAAGCCCAAAGTAGATGAATTATCCAAGTTTTACAATTATTTGGTGATCCAAATTGAAGTCCAAGAGGAGGAAGATTGGGCCACCAAATCAGCCCTTGAAGTCCACCAAAGGGGCTCAAAATGAGCTTAAAAGAGGTCCAAAAGGGGGTGTTTCAAAGGGAGCCCAATTGGAGTCCAAATCAATGGCCCAAACTAGTAGTTTTAAGGTCCAAATCTGCCCCAAAGGGATTTGGCCGCCCCCCACCTAATTGTAATGACTTTTCTTACTCCTTAGCAATCACCCTACCTAATTGTAATGACTTTTTATGCCTTAGCAACCACCCTACCTAATTTTAAGGACTTTTTGTGCCTTAGTACTCCTATAAATAAGGAGTTCTTCTCATTCATTGAGACACTTCATTATTGATTAAGTATATCATACTTGAGAGTTCTTTTGAACCTTTGTTACTTGTGCTTTGAGATTTATCTTTCAACCTTTACTAGTTCATAGTTCAAGGTAGTAAGATTACTTCTCTATTGTGATATCTTTGATTTCTTTGTGGTATTCTTAGAAGGCGATTAATACTAGTTATTAATTGTTGTCTCAAGTTACTCGTAAAGCGGTCAAGATCCGAATCTATTGTTTTGATTTGCTTTTAAGTAAAGGCGTTTGATTTCTTCAATAAATCAAGACGTTGTTGCTTTGATCTTGTCAAGGCTATAGAACTTGCGTTCTTGGAAGTTTTTGGAATTCTTTCCTTGAATTTTCCCATATCCTTTATTTTCTTCCCTTAAGTGCTAGTTGTTCAATTTCTTATTGTTATTGCTTCCGCATTTACTTTTCAAATTCTTACTCTAGTTTGGATTTCCGACCTTGTCGTTATCATTGGGTCTAACGTATTTGAGTATTAAAGGAGACATATGGGATAGAGCCACATCATGTTGAATTGATAATGTATGTTTAGGGTGTGTTGGAATATACTAAGATATTTTGGGAATGGCAAGAACTTGTGTGGAACAAGTTGGACACATTAAGTGGAAAGGATGTTTCAATTGGCACAAGACCCAACTTCAAATGAATAGAACTCCCTCAATATAATGACTTAGATGGTGATCCACCTATCAAATTAAATCCCTTTGAATGTAGTTTTCAAATCATCAAACTGTTAGTCATTTAGATATGTATACAGAAAGTTATGGCCATTTTACTGGACCTGTGTCATATGCGCGACCGCGCATATTTGAGAGTTTCTACCTCAGGTGCGCAGCCACGCACGTAGGAACTCATTAAATAACCCTAAGGCCAGGTATAGAGAGGGGTTAAGTCATTTTGGCCTAAAACCTGATATTTGTAGAGTGAGAGAGAGTGTCCTAGAGTGAGAAGGCGTTCTTCAATAATTGTTCTTCAATTCTTGCTCAAGTTTTGGAAGATTAAGAAGGGAAACTCACTAGATCTTCATCCTAGAGGTAAGATTATACATGCTAACCCTGAATTTCAAATTTTGTCTAGAAATAAGTAATTAGCCAGATAAGTTTTGGGCATGAGAGTTATTTATTTACATGCATGTGTTGTCAAAGGGTGTAGGAAGATTGTTGAGCTAAAAATGGTAAAGATTGGGTTGTGGATGATGGAATCTTCCATAAAAGGACCTTGAAACCTTAATGCACACCTAGTGTTAGATAAAATGCTCAAATGAGCTAAAACCATGTTCATCTTCCTAATCTTGGTCTAGCTTGTTATATTTCTAAATTAGGTCGAAGTTGCTAAGAATTCCGGAATATTTTAGAGATTAAGGAAGCTCAATTGAGGTATGTATGGCTAAACCCCCTTCTTCTTAGAATCGAATTCCACGGTGTTCATGTACACTACTAGAAATTTATCAAAAACCAACCAAGGTCGACCGACCAATTTTGGTCGGTCAAAAAACCGACCAAAGTTGGTCGGTTTTTCAAAATATATTTTTTAATTTTTTTTTTTACGAAACCGACCAACTTTGGTCGGTTTCCTTTGACGCAAAAATGCGGAAAACTATTTTTGAGTCTGGCAAAATTATGTTTCAAGAAACCGACCAACTTTGGTCGGTTTTTCAACTAAAATAAATAAAAATTAATATTAAAAAAACCGACCAAAATTGGCCGTTAATTCGATGGGTCATTTAACAAAAACCGACCAACTTTGGTCGGTTATTTTCGTGCGAAAATACAATTAAAGAGTATAAATCAAATAAAAGACAATCTTAATACAAAATGTATGGTCTAGTGGTAGAATAGTATCCTGCCACAGTACAGACCCCGGTTCGATTCCCAGATGGTGAATTTTTTTATTACATAATTAAAATACCGACCAACTTTGGTCGGAAAAAACCGACCAACTTTGGTCGTTTTTTTTTGCAATATTGTTTTTTTTTTAATTTAATTGACCGACCAACTTTGGTTGGTAATTTCCGACCAATTTTGGTCGGTATTCCTTTCCGACCATAAAAATACCGTCCACACGTAAATGGTCGCGTTTTGGTCGATTTTTTGCCATTACCGACCAACGTTGGTTGGTTTTTTTGGTCGGTTTTTACCGGATTTCTAGTAGTGGTGATTGAAGTAAGACCTTGATCATTATTGAATTGGCTATTCGTAATATGGTTGTGTCGAAGGATATATGTTCAATATTTATTCTAAATATTTTATCATGTCATCTTGCCATTTGAGGATATGTTCAAAATGTGAAATATGTGTTAGAAATGTTAAGACTACATGTCAAGATCGAAATAAAGGTTGTTATGCCAAATTGTATGAAAAGCCTCTATGTGCCTAAGATTCCCAAATTGTTGTGTTATATGAATTTAATGTCTTGAACGGGAAGCCTTATTGTTGTTGATAATGATTATGATAATGATATTTGAATGTGGAAAAGGGGACTGAATTATGAAATACGGCCAAGTTCGAAGAATGATTTTATAATCGTGATTACTAGTGCCAATGAATCGAAAGAATGTGAATGAATTATGATGTGAGATAATTGAAATTGTGGTTATGGTTGATGTCTCAAGTGAGATGGCCTAGACGATCGGGCCGTGATCGGATGCCATGCCGCACACATGGTGGTAACTTTGCTGGAAATGATAACTGAAATTGTGGATATGGTTGATGTCTCAAATGAGATGACCTAGCCGATCGGGTCGAGATCGGACTTCGTGTAAGAACACGGTGGTATTTTGGATTGAGGCATATGGCACTAAAGATTACCCAAACTAATAAGATGGAAATTGACTTGAGAACTTATGTGATCCTTACTTGATGTTTTAGTATTGTTTTGAAGCTCTTATTGAACTCATGACTGTTTCCCCCTTGTATTATTGTCCATTCTATTGAGATGGTGTTCTAGCTTTACGTACTAGTACTATTCGACGGTACTAACAACCCTTTTGCCGGGGGCACTGCATCTTTCAATGGATGCAGGTGGTTACATAGCAGACAGTGTTGATCGTAGTTAGTGGTACATCATCATCTTCTCAGTAGACTCGGTGAGCCCCATTTCATTCTGGGGTCATGTATTGTACCTTTTGTTTATATTGTGGTCGCTTTTTGAGGTATAGCCGGTGCCTTGTTGCCGACACCATCTTTACTCTCTTTTGTATCTTTAGAGGCTCCGTAGACACTATGTGGGTTGTATATGGGTGTTGGGAATGTTAAACCAGTTATGTTGTGTTTGATCACTTGTTCCATTCGAACTATAAGAAATATGTATTTTGAGACTTATAGGTGCAATGTCTAACCAACTGATTTAGCATCGTATGTATGAACTTCCAAATGTATAATTTATGAAATCATGTCTTTTCTTGATCATGGGTGAATTGGGTAGAAAGAATCTAACATGCTTGCTCGGACAGGTCTACTCGGCTGAGCGCCGGTCGCGCTCCTCGGTTGTGGGGCGTGACACTCATATCTCCCAATAGAAATCACACACGAGCGATAAACATGATCTACCATAATAGAATCTCCCTCAGGCATGGACACATAAACAGGGGCACTCAAGGTATTATGAGGCATAACCAGATATGAAGAAAAATAGGATGATACATATGAATAAGTAGAGCCCAAATAAAATAAAATAGAGGCATTTGTATGACAAACCAGAATAATACCAGTGATGATGGCATCAAATGACTCTGCCTCAGGTCTAGCTGGATATGCATAGAAATGGGGCTAGGCCCCACCACTCTGACCTCTACCTCTAGGACGGCCTTTAACTGGCTAGCCTCCACCTCTAACTGTCTCACCACCACCACTAGCTACCTAACCCCCCGCCTCTAGCTGGTTTAGCGGGCGGTGGATCAACCGGTGTCGGAATCATGGCACGATAACCCTATTGAGGCATACTACTCGGAATCATGGCATGATAACCCTGCCTAGATAACCAATATGATAGCTCTGAATCGGTGGTGCACTTATAGGAGCTGAAGGTGCACTATAGTCTAGCTGCCCAGGACGAGTCCCATAAGAACTACGGCTGCCCGAAGTGTCGTATACTACCAGATGCTGACAGAATCGGCCTATGAGGATGGCCTCTACCAAATGAACCTCTGCCTCCAGATGAGGCACCACTAAAACCACCAAAATGACGAGGCCTCTTCTAAGATATCGCCTCTCTACCCCGACCGTGAATCATCTCAATCTGTCTAGATCTACGGCCCTCTAGAAAGAAATATCATCCCCTATCTCCTTGGACATCTATAGACTCATACCAAAAGCAAGACCATCAATGAATCTCTTCACTCTTTCCCTCTTAGTAGGAAGCAAGACAGCTGGATGGCGAGCTAATTCCACGAATCTGGCCTCATGCTGGGTGACAGTCATGCTTCCTTGCTGAAGGCGCTCAAACTGCCTGCAATACTCCTCTCTCAGAGTGAAAGGAATGAACTTCTGCAAAACTAGCTGCGAAAACTGATCCTAAGTGAGTGGCGATGAACTTACTGCTCTGCCTCGCTCATAATCCTGCCACCACCTCTTAACATAACTGGTCATCTGAAAAACAACAAAGTCGACTCCATTGGAGTCAAAAATACCCATGTGCTATGGAGTGTGAGTGGCGGTAGGCTAAGCTCCTCCCCAGCCAGCCTGAGAGACAGTTAGAGCCATAGGACATACTCCGGCCTGAGCAACACTCTCTATAAGGCCCACTAAGCGGACGACGGCGTCCTAAAGTATGGGAGTAGCAATAAATCCCTCCCAGTCCTGAGAGGGTCTGACCAGTGTAGTCTGAATAGGGATATCCTCCTCATGCTCGATTTAAAGTGCTACACGAGTGTTGCTGCACGTGAATTAGGCTGAGCTCTACCTCTGCCTCGGCCCCTACCTCTGCCTCGGTCCCTAACCCTAGTACTTGCGGTAACAGGGGTCTCTGGCTCCTACCCGGCTGTAGATGATATGCGTGTTCTCACCATCCGCGAGAGAACAAGAATAAAATGGTTCAAACTTCAGTAATAGAATAAAGTCGCATGATAGAGAGAGAAAGAAGTGAAATTTTTCTAAAGCTCAATAGCCTCTAGAAGATAAGTACAGACATCTCCGTACTGATCCTTTAGACTCTACTAAGCTTGCTCACGACACGTGAGACCTAGGAAACCTAGTTCTCTGATACCAACTTGTCACGGCCTGGTATTCCCAACCTCGGGACCTTGATGGGGCCTAACATCAAATTGCTAGGCAAGCCGACGTTATTAAATCAGTAAACGAGTTTTAATAGTTATTACAGGGTGATGATAATTATGATTAATAAACTCAGAAATGAACACAATGTTAATATAAATAATGCGGTGTTAAACTACTCCCATAAATCTGGAGTCACAAGTACATGAGCAACTAGAACACTACAAATATGGTCTGAAATAAAGTACAACTATTTGGAACTAAATAAACAGTAAAATATAATAGAAGGGGACTTCAGGGACAGCGAACGTCAGTAGCTCTACCTCAACTCTCCAAAAGTTGTTGAATCCGAGCAGTCATGCTACGCGCCGTTGGGACCAACACTGGTATCTGCACAAGAAGTGCAAAAGTGTAGCATGAGCCTAACCTCATGTACTCTGTAAGTGCCGAGTCTAACCTCAACGAACTAATGGCGAGGCTATGACAAGTCACTCGCAATAAACCTGTATGAAACAATAATAACAGAAACACTAATAGAATATAAACAGTAAACTCAAGTAACTGGACCCGTAGGCCAACTACTAGAGGGCCCCAGAATAACATTTTTCCTCAACTTCTCAAAACAACATAGTACAATTACAACAGTCAAACACAACAAAATAAGTCTTCTCTGTTGCGGCATGCAATCCGATCCACAAATATATATAAATATCAATTCTTCTCTGTTGTGGCACACAACCCGATT